>JAHWFP010210904.1:32263-68967 GCA_023313725.1 Lithobius niger
CCTATCTGTTCGAGCATTAGCTTAATCAATACTACATTGCATCACGCTATCAATGCTCCGTTTGGAGTATGCTCCCTCGAAGTTCAGTTGATCTTAGTCTTCTCAGTGGGCATTTTTCGAGAATTTTATTTTTCTGTAAATAAAATGTGAGAAAAAAATCGCGAAATGCTAATGTTTTTTGTCGTAATGTAATAAACATCAATTAGCCTAGGCCTAATATTCTTTTAAACAAAGAACAATTTGTAATATGCCCATGCAACAAAACAGTACAACCGCTTAATCTCCCATCAAAATTACAACTAACCTCACTCTAGATCGCTGTCGGCAAGCAAAAGAAAGCCAAGTATGCTTTGGCATAAGCACGTCTTGGACTATGGAGAATTCTAGATTTTATGATGTCATTATTTCACAACCTGTTAGCAACACACACGAGCAATACGCGCGGTACCAGTGTAGTCTTGATCTAACCTAGACACAGTTTTAAAGAAAGACGGGGATATTTAATACCAATAAATAAGTAAATATAAATAAATAAAGATGAAAATGAACGACAGAAGCAAATGGGGAGGAGGGGGTGACCATTATAGAAAAATTGTGTTGCTATCAGTTTAAAATAAATTACTCTACCTAGCCTATAACTACCTACCATTAAAATCAGTCTTTCTGCTAAGAATATCAGTATACTGGTTAGCATTGACGCCGCTCAATCAAGCGCGCCAGGTTCGCATCTCGGAGCAGGACTTCGCGATTTTTTTCCCACATTTTATTTACAGAAAAATAAAATTCTCGAAAAATGCCCACTGAGAAGACTAAGACCAACTGAACTTCGAGGGAGCATACTCCAAAGTCAATATGTCATTCAAAATTGAGGCATTTCCCGTTCCGCTTCCGGGCGGGAAGTGACATCATTCAAAATGGTCGGCCGCATGTTAAGACCTTCCGAAACGATGACCTTCTTCCAAAATGGTGTCATTTCTGGTTTACATGGGGGTGGCCATCTTGGTATCTGTCCTCCCTGGGCGAATCCCACACTATCATACTCTTATCAAAGCTTTCTGGTGTTGTATTAATTCCTCGGATAACATATGTATTTGTATCCTGGCTTAGTGTTTGGTCATTTTGGAGCTGGTGATGTCATCGCCAACGGAGGGTGTGATAGCAGTGGAGGCTCACGGGACCTTCAGTGGCTCCACCTATGAGCTACTAAGGGAAACAGCTATAGATGTAAAAGTACCTGCTCCTCCATTCAGTACTGCAGCTAACCTCTTGGGGACACCTCCAACAAATCTGCAGCTAAGGTGCACTTTTAAAACAATCCTGAGCCACTTCTGAGATATCCAAGTATGAAACTGGGCGACATTGAAAAAGAAACAGATGCATGTGCCATCATCCTGCTTTTATTCTCCATCTTGGCAAAAGAGGCATTGCACTAACTAAATTTTGTGAACTTACCTACAACACCCAACAAAGCAGCAATGATGAACTTCCTGCTAAGAAACTAGGCAGTACTTTTTTTTTCAAATAGGCTACTTAATTAAACGTAAATTGTGAGCAGAATATTTACGAAAATTGCATTTATTGACGTTGTTTCTGAGTTAGTAGTTTGTTGAAGGGAATTTCGGTTTGTGAAAAATTATAACTGAGGCTCAGGAGAGAGAGTTTTATCTCTTATGGCTGTTGTGTGCAATTGAACTGAAATAGCCGCAAACACATACAAAAGTAGCCAACTTTTAAAACGTGTAAATACTAACAAACACAATGATTTTGATAATTTTATTTCTGAATTTGAACAATCCAGCGATTATTTTCTTGCTGATAATTTGCTGATTATTATTGGATACTGTGGTTCAATTTACGAATATGTATAACGTAAAACTGGTACAAATCGAGTAAAGTAAAGAAAACATTTTATGATAAAAAAAAATATTGACTCTAGCTTCGTTATCAATGCAACGAGACTTCATAAAGTTCAAAGCATTTTTCTCAAAGCATTCAGAATCTTTTCAGGGCCCCGGCATAAAGTTATTCCTGTGATATACAATACGTACACATTTATTTAGTGTATTGATTTACCTTCTGCGTTTGGTTTGTGTTGACAAGTTACAGCCGTAGCGATGGCAACCTTTGAATTGGATCATTCCGTTTGTAATTCAGTTAGTTTTTAAAACTCTGATATTGATCTCTTCAACTCTGGTGTGCGATATGACAGGAATTTTACGATTTTTTACTATCCAAAGCGAATCATTCTTCTGTGGCTCCAATGCTTGTTGACCCAGTAGGACTTCTGATAAATGTGCTACACAACATAATGCTTATCGAAATAGGTTAACTGAACATGAATTTATCTGTGAAAATTTCCGGTTACTGCTAAATATAATTATCTTAAATTACTGCGTATACACAGCGAGTATCAGTTTTGTAATAAATCTCTGTGGATGAAATAGGTTGGTAGGCCTGCATCTGATCGACACTAATTAGCTGAAACCTTCCAATACTATGGGGTTTAATTGGAATTAATCCATAAACTAGACCTTTCTTTCTGTCAAAAAACCCTTGTATTATTTACAGCTCCAATACAGCTGCTTCGGATGTTAGCCGTTTGCTGTCTGTCCGTTTTTAATTTTATATCGCCTTGAATTACGAAATCCATGTTTCATGCAGCGAAGTATAGGTACTGTTTTTATTCCACATTTAATGCGCAGTACTTTCTTACCATACTCAGTAAAGAATGTAACATGGCCCGATGTTTAAAAAATGCTGACTGCCACCGATGCAGAAGATGAGGGCCATTTTAAAGAGTTTCCAGCTAGGACAGGACAGCACAACACTCTGTTAACAAAAAGTTATAACATATCCAACATTCTTACTGGGCAGGAGCATCATGCTGGCTTTATTTTCAACTAGAATTTCCAGGCCAGCTACCCAGCCTGTTTCAAACAATCCCGCCCCCCTCCCCACTCAATCCCCATGTTGCAAAAGTGCATCAGAATTTCCAGGATAGCTATGCTAGCTGTTTCATAAAACAAACCCGCCTCCCTATGTTGCAAACGGTGCATCAAACACCACCCGTGTGCTCTATTACTTTTGGTTGGCTAATAATAATGTTTAGTGGGGTGCCACAGGGTTCGGTAATCTGCCCTTTGTTGTTTTCTATTTATATCTCTGACTTGCAAGATCCAGGATACGAAATCGATATGCCAAAATTTGCAGATGATGTCAAGCTGTATCCGTTTTGTGATTGATTCGCGCAATCACGAACTGTTATCGATTCCCTTAGATGCATTATCGTGTTGGTCTTCTACTTGGCAACTTGCACTGGCCGAAACTAAATGTTACGTTTTCCATATTGGTTCTGCAAACGAGCGTTTGGATTATGAAATCGCAGGTAAAAAACTGGAGCTCTTATCATGCATCAAAGATGTCCGGGTTTGGTTTGATAGCAACCTAAAGTGGTCGGCCCACTGCACAGGCATTGTGAAAACTGCACGCCAACGGGCAGCTATTGTCAGGCGATGTTTCACGTCTGGAGATCGAATGACTCTGTTTTCAGCCTTCTGTGGTTTTGTCAGACCCATTTTGGTGTACGCGTCTCCGGTCTGGTCCCCGCTTCTTTTTGAGGATATTGATCGGTGCAGCGTTCGTACACTAAAATATTGCCAGGTCTATCTAAGTTGAGCTATCCCGAAAGATTGAAGGTCCTGAAAGCGGATTGCCTTGAACTACGTAGGTTGAAGAGCGATCTGGCGATGACCTACTTGTTGTTGCATAACCATTACGATGTGAACTATGGTCGCTTTTTTTCTCTCCGCTCGGACAGTGTTACTGGGGGTCACCCGTTGAAACTGGTCGCACCGAGGTTCACTCGAGACTGTAGAACATTTTTTTTATCAGTGCATGTGGTGAACGTTTGGAACTCGCTTCCGAGGGATGCGGTGATGGTGCCGTCACTCGCTGTATTCAAGTCCAGACTATGCAACTGCAAACCACTGCTCTTAAGGCATTTTAGAGTATAATAACATTCCTGTAGCGTAGTAGGCTTGGTGTCAGTGATCCCCCATGATACTTCCATGTCCTGTTGCATTAATGTGACAAACTAGATATTATATTATTTTAACTCCACTAGCGTTCAGATGTGCAATAATGTGCCACGTCAACAAGAAATTGGTTTTCAACACTTTGCTACTACCTTTTGCCTAGAGGCCGAACCATTCTCAACTTAGACGCCTCTTTATAGGCTTTTGGTTTGGTTATAATTTAGTTGTAATTTGTTTTATTTAGTTAGTTTTGGTGTGTTGATATCACTCCTTTGAAGGGGCACCACTCTCAACTTGGTGGCCTCTCTACCAGTTTTTGGCTTTGTTTATTTTGCTTTTGTTTTTACAGTTTTATCTTTCGTGAATTGGATGTGAATACAATTTCTTTGTCAACGTTGTTTATATTTATCGTGATACACTACTGTGTGTCTAGACACGCACGTGAGTATACACGTTGTCATTGTCCGAACTTCGGACGTCCAGAGTCGATGCCGACAATACTATCAATGGTTATAACAATATTTTCGTACTTACGCGCCTTCCCACGCCTTCCCCGTTACACCCTCAGGCTCCAAACCATAAAAGGTACGCAGTTCGTATTGTACTGCAGTCATTCGTCCAATTTCATAGCTGGAAGCCTTCCCGTTATTTCGGTATCGATGAATACTCACCCTATGGAAATTAACATGGGGATGAGCGGACTAGCTGGTAACTAGTAACACATTTACTACGTTATTGAGGGTCAGGTATGTACAGATTTAGCCAGTTTTTTATGCTTGGAATATCTTTAAAGAACTTTCTATAAAGATATCTTTATACGAATTTCGTAGAGTTAAGGTAATTGATGACAACCAATAATGCTCCCTACTGTGTATATTGTATAAAGTTACCAAACTGATAAATAAACTTTTTAAAATAAAACAAAGGAGGAAACGTACACTATAGTACCATTGGATCATCACATGGGTCTCTATAGGAGGATCTCTTACAGTTTTTCGTCAAAATGTATTTATTGCTTTCCTATTTTTAAGGGCGAAAGCTGGCCTCCAGGTAGTAAGGAAAACTGCCTCTTACTGACAAAATTGTATACCTAGACCCTGATTCTCAAAGCTTGTCCGTGTTCCTTCTAGGTTTTGACTTTTAGACCCTTACTCTTAACATTTAACGTTCCGTTTTTGAAGGAAATCAGGGGATAAGCACAATTTCAAACTGGCTGCCTGATTGCAAGATGGCGTGCGTTACAGATTAATAATGACGATAGCAGATCCATTGTTTCAGTTGGTATCAACTATTTCGTCTCCGTTCTGAACTGGAACGACATCGAACGACAGAAAGCATAATTTCAAAGTGGTGGCCTACTTGCAAGATGGCGGCCATTAGAGATTACTATTGTGGATGGCACATTTACTGTTTCACATTGTATTGACTATTTCGTCTCCATTCTAAATTTGAACGATAAAAAACATCAATTCAAAATGGCGGTCTAATTGTAAGATGGCGACCATTAGAGAGATTACTAGTGACGATGGCATATTCACTGTTTCGCTTGGTATCAACTATTTCTTCTGCTGGGCCACCTGAATCCCTGCTAGACAGACGAATAACTGTCATCGTAGATTCTCACACCAGAGGCATCAATAACGGTAGACAGCTAGACACCGTGGCTCTAAAACCTGGACTTGGCCTGGCTTTAGTACCATTAATATCTAGACCAAATTTCCATCCGTCATAAACACCATCAATGAAAAAGCAACTATTGCGCTTTATCGTTGGTCAAACAACAATCCAAGAGACAACCCTAACAGGATTACGCACCATTTAAAGAAAATGTTTGACTTGATTCGGGGAGGGAAATGCAAATTTGACATCTTGATGGCCGCATTGCCCCTGAACTTCTACTCCTGCAATCTTGAAGACGATACGAAAGTTGTAAACACAAATATCCTACTAAGAAACCTTTGTATCACTGAGAACATAAACTTCGTAAGCATCGACGAACACCTATGGCGAAATAGGCAATTCCTGGACCGTGATGGTGCGATTTAACTTCTCTAGGGAAGGAGTGTCTCCAAACTGAAATTTAAAGAGTATAGGATCGGAGCACCCCTTTCCTTACCTAATGGCTTAAAAATGTGCAATGCCCTCCAAGTTAACAACCACCCCAGATATCACAGATTTTAGGCAAACTAACTTGTAAATTCGTCAACGCCATTAGTATACCAACAAATTTAGCTTACTTCTATACCCTGTTGGCTGACCTCGTGACTGATATTTTTTCATTGTGGAGACCTGGCTCAACAACACTTACACTGACCCAATGATCTTTCGATGACTAACTTACCTTGCGTAGGGATCGCAGTTCTCGTGCGGGTGGAATTATGATTATTTACAGATCATACCTTGGTTTAGTCCATTCGTGCACTTCCTCGAGCTCAGAGGCTCTGTCTGTTAGCCTCCCATCCGAGTGATTGAATTTTATCCTAGGATATCTCCCTCACAGCGATCATGATGATGACATACTCGATATCTGCGCATTTATCACTAACGCCGACTTTCTCGAACATTGTTCTCGGTGATTTTAACCTCTCTACGGCCGACTGTAAATTATGGCGCGCCTCCAAAAAACAACGTAGGGATTTCTTGCCACTTATACAACCACACGGGTTGTCTCAACTCATTAAAGTGCCGATGAGGGGTGATCACACACTGGACCTTATCTTGACACAGGAGGATTGGGTGGTCTACAGTATATGTGTAGATAACCACCTGGGTACTAGCAACAACTCTATCGTCGGTTTCAATGTCAACTGTGACATTGCTAAACCCAATGCGGATACACAAATAAGTGGTAATGTGAATTTTGACCTGCTTCGCGACATGACCGGATCTATCGACTGGCCGTAATGCTTTACGCATTGCAGCGATTCAGTAGATAAATCATGGAAATGTTTTATTAATCTCCTTTCTGCAAATGTTGACTTTCGTCACTTGCAACCAAGACCCAATTTAACTTCTAAGAGGAGGCTACCTTGTTTTATACGAAAACTGGGTAATAAAAAGCTAAAGCTAAAGCTAACTGACAAATCTAGGACAAGAGAAAAATTTAGCAGCAACACAAAGACAGAAAAAAATTAAATACTAAATACTAAATTACGTATAGAAAATATATTGACACCAGAAAAGGGTGCCAGGAATACTTTTATGTCTGCGTTTGTATCATTCCAAACAACAATATTCGAGCATTAGTTTTTACGTAAGGCCATCAGCCAGTACTGTTCCCTCATTAGTTGTGTTAACACACCATCAGCTTTGGATTCATGTCTTGTGTCCTTGTGTAGGCCTAATTCAAATTTAGGCCGTGGCGTTTTCACTTGATTTCTGCAGCCGTTTTCGCCAAGTGATGTGTGGTTCTTGGTGGTTACATTGATTCAGTCACGTTCCTGAGGAAATGTTTGCGACGATTGAGTGAGCGAAGCGAACGAAAATCAGCGTTTGTCATCAGAAACAGTAGTAAGCTAAATATTTATTCAGTAATGCAAATGAAACGACTTTCTACGTTCGATAAATGATCATTGGAACCGTTACGTTTCTCACTTGATTTCTGCAGCTGTTTCACCAAGTGAGGGGTCATCAGAAAGTGAAGTGAAATGGAACCGATGGAAAAATCTTCACTGAGCAGGGCGTAAAGAAAAAAATTCTTAAAGAGTGAAACAAAAAAGCCCGTGTAAAGTGTAGTACTAACACAAATTACATGTGATGTGTGGTTCTCGGTGTTACAATGATTTAGTCACGTTTCTGAGGAAATGTGTGCGCTGATTGAGTGAGCGAAGCGAACGATAATCATCGTTTGTCATCAGAAACAGCACTTTTTCCTAAATACAGTAATTAAGTAGTAGGCTAAATATTTATTCAGTAGTGAAAATGAATCTGGTGAATCTTATGAAATGCGGCGAATGAGTATAAACAAAGAGAAAAGAAAGCGTAGGCGCAGTAACCGTTTGTTTACGAATTGAAACCTTACGATAAACGCGTACTTCACCGATCATTTGACTGTTTGTTTTTGGTGTGAAATTGTCCGTCTTCGCATAACTATTGCAACAAGAAATCTCCTCGAGAGCAGAGAGACGCGGCGGAATGAGCGAAGCGAACTAAATTACGTTTAGAAAATATGTTGACACTAGTAAAGGGTGCCAAGAATATTTTTACGTCTGCATCTGTATCATTTCAAACAGCAATATTCGAGCATTAGTTTTTACGTAAAGTCATATGCGGGTTCCTTCCTTATTTAAGCTAAAACACGAGCAGGTCTGAATACGAGTTACTGTTTTGTGTAGGCCTAACTTGCATTCAAACCGTGGCGTTGTTACTTGACGTTCTGCAGCTGTTTTGCCAAGTGAGGGGTCATCACAAAAAGAAGTGATACGAAGCCGATGAAAAAATCTGCACTGAGCAGGACGTAAAGAAAAAAATCTTTAAAAGAGTAAAACGAGAAAACCCATGTAAAGTGGAGTGGTACCAAAAATGTCAAGTGATGTGTGGTTCTTAGTGGTTACATTGATTCAAGTCACGATTCTGAGGAAACGTTTGCGCTGATTGAGTGAGCGAAGCGTCATCGGAAACAGCAATTTTTTTCTAAATACATTTAGTAAATAATAGGCTATAGGCTAAATATTTATTCATAGTGAAAATTATCGGCTTTCTACGTTGGATAAAAGGTCATTGGCCCCAGCACAAAAATTTTAACAGGTAGTTACAGAATGCTAACATTACAACTCTGGAATGACATTATTTGACCATTTTTAGTTTCGTTCAAAGTAAAAACCGTAGCGTGTTCTGTTGATGGGTGGTTCATGGTGGTCGGCTGTGGTGGAGGTCAAGTTTCTGAGGTTAGGCTGATTAAGTGAGCGAAGCGAACGAAAATCTGCGTTTGTCATCAGAACAAACCAACCTGGGAAAGGCCGACAAGGTTAATCCTATTAGCCAAGTTAATCGCACCGACTAATAGTACAAAAGTTAAATGAAAACTAGAACATTGCTACTTGTGTTAGCAATTTTCAAGTTTTCATTTAACTTCCAAAATATTATTCGGTGCGATTAACTTGGCTAATAGGATTAATTTCTTGGCGGCCTTTCCCTGCGGTTAAATGATACCACTACTTTCAAAGGCCGTTCCTTTTTGGAAACTTGCCGTCTTTCTTAAACCGGTTTTGGTTTTGGGCGGATATCACAACTTTCATGAATAAGATAAACGGTGTCTGAAACGATGAAGATGTTTTTGTCTCGTTTTGCAATAGGTTACTTATACAGGGACGTAAGCTTTTATTCTCGTCTAGTGTTTGTTGATTTGATCATTTGTGCAATCAGTAGCGTGGTAGGTTTAGGTTGGTTGGTCGTCAGCTATCTGTGTGATGCTTCACTATACCAAGCGCCATGGCTGTTTGTTGTGACGTGCACATCACATGACTGGGCTAGTCCAATCAGAAGGCCAAATAGCCGTTGTTCTCGTTCGTCATTGGCTAACTCATAATGACGTCACACCAAACAGCCACTGCACATGGTATAAACCTGATAAAAAGTCAATAAAAGAAACCGCGCTATTGTTCAGATCATTTAGACTGGAAATATAAACGTTTTCTTGTGACTTTATACTGATAAGTTATCAGCTGGTGAGTGATTTACATGTTTTTTTTTTCTATTGAAGAGCTGTTGTGTCGCATTCATACTATGACTTGGATACTTGCCGTGTGCCACTTGATGTTTGTTATTCATCTCGATTAGATATAGGCTTAATTGTTCCATGCTATCTGTTGCACATATTTGACATTTGCTATTGAAATTCTACTAATGCTGATAAGGACGAACTATATACTTAATCACGAGATGAAGGTGTTTTTGATTAACAGAATAATTTATGTTGTGTGAATTGGCGGTTCTTGAAGTGGTCTGTCATACTCTTACTTATTTGAAAAACGAGGTAACGTATCAAATTTATTACGAACTAAAAGGCGACCAACGCTTGCAATGGCGTACACAGGAGGGGGGGACAGGGGGCATTGCCCATGCCCTTTTTTGCAAAATACCCTTTTTTGTAAAACTAGAGGAATCCGGTCATGAATTAAGTTTGCGGACACATTTCCCGGGACATTTTTCCGGGACATTTTTCCGGCACTCTTCCCGCCGACTTGTCAGATTGATCGACCACTCATGCCTGCCTTCTCTTTGCATGCAGGTAGAATGGGAGAGCGCATTTACAATTCGGGCACGAGGAGGGAAGACGTGATTGTTTGGCCCGACGACTTGTCAGATTGAACCTTTATTGAGTTGATCGACCACTCAAGCCAGGCTCTTGTTTGGCTGCAGGTAGAATTTGTAATTTGAGCGCATTTGTAATGCGGGCGCAAGGAGGGGAGAAGTGGTTTTCCTTTTAGCTTTCCCTTTCCCTTTAGCCTTCCTTTTAGCCGGCCTCCAGGATTATTATATAGATAAAAAATGGCGTTTTTGTGCCGACATTTGCTGATGTGATGGTGCCTGAGAAACGACCTAAATGTCGTAAAAACGCTTAAAAGGGCAAAAAAGGAGGGGGAAAACGTGGGAGAGGGGGGGGGGTAGGAAAAAAGTGAGGTTCCCAGAAAAATGTCCACTAAAACGTATTGTGTTCTTTTACTAAAAGTTTCCTCTGCCGTTTCGGGGGTCTTCACGTCACTGAAAAACGAGTATACTCACTTCCAGGTTTGTGGGAATTCATTCTAACTTAAGGACCTCGGCCTTTGATTTCAAAGGGTTCGATTCCCCGCTCAGGCAGTCTGACATATAAGTCCAAAAGGCAACGTAAATAGGTTTGCATCCGTATTTTGTTAACCAATTTCGAGCCCATTGGCTTTCCGCCCCCTTTTACTCATTCTAACTTCTCAAAAACAACAAGCATTTGACGTAAAACGAAAAAAGAGTGGTTTAGTGGCATTGAGAGGTTAAAATCTAGAAATAAGTAGAATAGTCGTTGTTTTGGCACCCACTAGTAATGAACTACATGTCAAGTATGGGGAAACAAAGTGTTTCAGTGGCGTAAAATCGTCCATTCAATGGCGCTTGACCGTTCTTTTTGCTAATAAAATATTTCAGCAAGAAAAGAAATGCAAGAATCTTATAGTCTGATGTTGCTATTTGAAAGAGTTGGCTAAAATCGGGGCAAAATTTATCTTTTTTGATGATGTTTGTTGATCCTTTAAATTGCTAGTTTGTGCATGCTTCACATGAACTCATTTGGGTGGTTTAACTGTCTCAAGGATCCAATCGTCAATGTTAAGCAGTGCATTTTTAGTGCCATAGGTGCAAATTTTGTAAACATGAGAATGTAAAACCTTGTAAACTGTATGTCCGATAGTAAAATGGGTCTTTGCGAAATTTTCCAGCAACCATTAATAATTTATAACAATCGGCACTGGGCTGTTTTGAGGTATTGTTGTCTTCGTTTCTGTAAATTGACCACTTATGTTTTTCTAAGTACTGGAGAGGGGAACTTGAAATAATTCCTTTTGTTAAACTTGTTATGGCTTGATAAATATACGCGGTGGTCCAAAAGTCCGTTGCACCCCCCTCCCCCCGAAAAGCCCCACAGTATTGAAATTAGGCACCTGACTCATAGGACTTTGTTTTGTCGCTAAGATGGGGGCCACCCACTGAGCTTGCGCTGGGGCGCCCTACCCCCATCGACCACCAGATATAAAATTTAACTTTGTTCATGTCAGAAATAGACGTTTGGTTCCAATTGGAGAAATATCCACATGGCCCAGACAACGTGATAGCCAAAAACGACATGATAATTGGATAAACGGGATGCGTTTCATTACATCTTCAATGTAGCCCCAACGCCCACTTGAGGCTTCCCTGCACGGAGCACTGAGAATACACGCGAGACAAATTCTCAGTAGATGGAGACATTGGTTTGCCAGCCCCCCCCCCTCCCCTCCAACCCCCAGATACAAAGTTTATCTACGTTCCTTAAACTAAACAGAAAAAAAAACACTCCTGGGTTGGGAACGTTCAAGCAATGCGTCTCAAGAAATAAGCTATTTCCACCCCCCCCCCCGACCCTCGTGATCAATCGTCATCAATTGACGAACAGGCATAAGTTATAGTGCCTGCGCGCTTTAATTTATGGGACATGTCAGGAATCAAGCTTCCAACCCAGGAATACTAGTCATGTTTATAGCAGGGAATAGAAATAAACTCGGTAACTAGGGGGTTGATGGGGGGGGGGGGGCAGGTGTCCCAATGTAAAGCCATGCATGCTCCCCACCCCCCGTATCTTAGGGACAATCATTCGTCCTATGTATCAGGTGTGTAATCTCAGTGCTGTAGAACCTATGGTGAGTGCACCCGTACCGAACAATTTCCCACACCGTGCAGATAAGCCCTCACGAGGGAGTGGGAGCTACATTGAAGATGTAATAAAACACATCCTGTTTATCAGGTTGGCTGGGTCCTGCACAGAATTCCCCAATTGGAAGCAAACGTCTATTTCTGACAGGCACAAAAATAAATTTTATAACTGGGGGTTGAGGGGCAGAGCGCCCCAATGTTAGCTCATGCAATAGCCCCCATTTTAAGAACAATCTTTGGTTCTTTGTGTCAGGTGTGCAATCTCAGTGCTGTAAAACATTTGATGGGTGCACCGTACAATTTCCTGCACCGTGCAGGTAAGCCTCGTGTGGCCGTGGGGGCTACACTGAAGATGTTGTAATAAAACACATCCCGTTTATCCAATTAGCATGCCGTTTTCGGATATCGCGTTGTCTGGGCCATGCGCATATTTCCCAAGTTGGAACCAAAAGTCTATTTCTCACAGAAAAAAAGTTAAATTTTATATCTGGAGGTTTGAGGGAGGGCAGGGTGCCCCAGCGCAAGCTCAGTGGGTGGGCCCCCATCTTAAGGACAAAACAAAGTCCTGTGAGTCAGGTGCTTAATTCCAATTCTGTAGGGCATTTGGTGGGGTGCAACGGACTTTTGGACCACCGTGTATACTACAGGGGGATCCAATATTCTCTTGCTCCCCACCTAAAACCCAACTGCATTGGGATTACACACACCTGCCTCACACGACCTTGTTTTGCCCCTAAGATGGGACCAAAACATGAGCTTGCATTGGGTGCCCTGCCGTCTTCAAGCCCCCAAATAAGAAAAAACCTAACTTTGTTCCTATGAGAAATAGACGTTTCGTTCCAATTGGGGAAATAAGTGCGTGGCCCGGCCAACTTGATCGCCGAAAACAGCATGCTAATTGGATAAACAGGACGTGTTTTATTACATCTTCAATGTAGCTGTCACGCCCACATGAGGGCTTCCCTGCATGGGGGAGGAAATTGTCCGGTTCTCCACCAATGGACCAGCAGCACTGAAATTACACATAACACGGACACACAGGAGCAAGGTTTGTCCCTAAGATGGGGGGGGGGGGGGCCCCGCCTTGGGGTCCCTTGGGGGGCCCCGCCCCCCCCCCCCCCCCCCCCCCCCCCCCCCCCCCCAAGTATCGGATTGGGCCGCCCGCATACTTTTTATCGTAAACAGTTCAGATAGCAAAGTTAGCTCTCGCTATGACACTTCATTACTTAGCACCCATTAGTAGTAGGTAAGTTCAGGTCTGATAGGTTAGGTTTGGTTAGGTAAATTAAGTCTGATTAAACGGATATTTTTGTACACAACTGGCTTGCGTGGGGTTATACTCAGCGGATTTCATTGAACTGTTTCTTGAAAATTTAAAACGAATTCGTATAAAGTTGCGGATAAGAATTGCGCTTAAAAGTTCGTCGAAAACGTTTCAAATTCATGCTAATTTCTTCACGGCACGCTAGCTTATAGGGTTCAGCCCGGGACACCCCCTCCCCCCCCCCCCCCACACACAGTACTGGGTGGTCCACAAAAAATACTGACGGCCCAACATTTTCTAAATCCTACTTTTCTAGTTAGCATCCCTCAGAATCAGGAGAGGACAGAAATCTTCCTGTTTCCTTAGATTTGATTTCTGTCCTCTCCTGGTTCTGAGGGGTGCTAACTAGAAAAGTTAGACTTAGAAAATGTTGGGTCGTCAGTTTTTTGTGGACCAACCTGTATAGGAGGCCCAATTCCTACGTAATTGCATCTCCAATTGTAGGAAAACGTTTCACGCAGATTTCTTACAAATACACTAGGTTGCGGCACTTCTCCCAGCGCCCTCTAGCCCCCCCCCCCCCCCCCCCCGTGGGCCCCCCAGGCCCCCTGACGTCCCCCCCCCCCCTCAACCTCCATATAATAAATTTATCTCTGTTCTTTAAACAAAACATGAAAAACACACTTCTGGGTTGGGCAGTTGATTGGAAACGTTAAAGTATTACGTCATCACGAAGGGGAGGGGGTTCGAATCCTGATAATAATTGCTAACGAGGGGGGGGGGAGGAGAAAGTGGCCAGTTGGTAGCATAAGCAACAGTTTTCCAGGAAACTAAATTTGTAAGGAACGAAATGCCTAACAAAAAAAAAATGGTCCTTAGGCGGAACTGGGGATATACAGAAAATATAAGTATAACTCAGTATAACATACGAAACACGTTTGCTCCCCCCCTTCCCCCCCTCGGCATTACAGTTTCTGAATGCTTCCGTATTGGCTTTCCCTATTAATGTTATTTAAAACAATTTTTTCCTTTTATTTAGATCTGCAACATGTTGCAACTAGTGTATTCCCTGGCTGTTTTGGCTGGCCTTTCTGCTGGCGGAATCTTGCACAAACAGAGCGAAGGTAACATTTCACATAAACTGTAATTATTATTCATAGATATTAATGTTCCACTTTCCAGTCAGAGAAATTGAAGATCTTAACAAAGAAGCTTATTCAGAGCGTAAAGACCGTTAATAAGTAGCTCCGCCCAAAACTAATCTACAATATGTAACACACGCCAAATTAACCCTGCCAAATATAAATTTCGCATCTTGCGCACAGAATAGTGTCTGTTGCGTGGAATTCCACCTGATTCAACAATTTAACTTCACATAACTAACGACATCATCTGCAATTTTTTTTTTATAATATTAATTTCTTTGAGCCTTAAGTCAGCCGAAGCAACTTAATGCTTGTATGGCTGAACCGGCTCAATTTTGAACATTACCAGACTTTTAGAGACGAAGAAATATCTGGTAAAGGGAGGTGCCAACCCGGGGATTCGATCCGGGAAACCTCCGATCATCGTAGGGGCCGAAAGATTGTCCAGAATTGGCCAGAATAGTTCCCACAGCCGCTGAAGGAGCATGGTAGCCTCTCACGCTGCCCTGGCTGGCAGTCCTGGTGAGGACTTTGCCAAGGTCCACTTTCCAGGGGTTGGACCAGATTCGCAACCTCCAGTAGCCAGGCTGAGCTCTCTCACAACTCAGCCACGATTTTTAATATTGCTGAATTAATGCGATGCGCCGTTTCTAAATGATTAAATGTCGAGTTCAGCTTTTCAGTGTCGCTAATTAGCATTCTCGGAGATGATAAAGGTAAAGAGAAAGTGTAAAATCACGCAGAAAAATGAACGAGTTACCCTCCCCAAAAATGTCATCTTAATCCACAAATTGGAGATCCTCCTCTAAATAACGAGCTCTTACACTGCGTGGGATGTAGGACCATTTCCCCCTCCCCCCTTCACCCCAGTAATGCGGAGGGAGGGGGTGGATGGTGGATGGTGAAATTGCAGGGAAGCAAGACTTTTTTTGGAATGTCAGGGCAAATACAGGGAACTAAAGACAAAATCTCATAAATGCCTCTCACAAACCTGCGAATTTTATTGAACTTTCAAAATCAAGTTTTCACAAGTTTCAAGTTTATTAATAACTATTAATAAAGAAAATTGTAGTCTATATATCTGTAATGAAAATGTGGTTCTGTTGGGTTCACTATTCTCTTTAAACAACCATTTTGTGAAATGTTGGATCATTTTTGTACAAATGTTGATAAAAAAAATTACTCACTGTCTATTTCGCAAACTAACTAACTCAGAAAGCAGCTGGAAATTGCGTTTGGATGCACCTGGAAAACCTAGAACTGTCAGGAAATTTATAATTTCAAAATTTCTGAACCCTGCTTCAACATGATGGCCACTTTCGTCATTTGGCACTGTCCTCGTAAAGGACCTACGAAGGCCCACGGCAAACAACATCATGAGAAGAGAATTGTGATATGGAGGCGTCCGGGCGGCGTGTCAATGATGGTACGGCGATCCGGGTATGTGATAACGGGCCAATGACTTCCCCCAATAGTCCAAGGGTCGTGGAGATCGGAACAACTGGTGACACAAAAGTTGCTTATTGCGGGTCACAACCAAATTCTTAGGAATTATTCTTTAGTCAACCAAATTTTAAAATGCTGCTGCCAGAATCTGATGAAGTAAAACGATCACGTTGTTATAGCAGTGTCGTACCTCTCTGCTTGTGCCTAATGCCTACTGGTTATGCCTACTGCACAACACCGTACTCATGTACCCAACGTACAAGTATTCTCGCTGAAGTTAAAGGGCAATTACATCCATTTTGGCATGCATGTTTGACTTTTGGATCACTTACATAATAACTCAACACAAGAATTGCGGTAAGAATACGTTACGTACGTCCGATATAACAATTTAATTACTGCATCACCAAAACACGACACGGAGGTCACCATTGTTTTGCTGGAACGCGCAGAAATTAATGCCGACAGACGGATCTCTTCGATTTCGACTCCCAGCCGATTGAGATAGCTGTATTGACTGTGAAGAGCTCAAGCGTCTGACGGCCTTAGCTGGCCACTACACTGCAGGCCAACTAAGGCCGTTAGACGCTCGAGCTCCTCACAGTCAATACAGCTATCTCAATCGGCTGGGAGTCGAAATCGAAAAGTGACATCTGTCGGCATTAATTTATGCGCGTTCCAGCAAAACAATGGCGACCTCCGTGTCGTGTTTTGGTGATGCAGTCATTAAAGTGTTATATCGGACGTAAGTAACGTATTCTTAACCGCAATTCTTGTGTTTAGTTATTGTGTAAGTGATCCAAAAGTCAAACATGCATGTCAAAATGGATGTAATTGCCGTTTAACTAACTTTTACTGTTTTATTCAGTATCAAGCCTAGCTCGTGCACCTGTTTAGCAAAACGAGTCTACCTATGGGACTGTGAAGTTCGGGCATAAACTATCAACTAAAGCATTTGTTTAGCTACCACCACGAAATAAAATACTATTCATTCATGCAGTAGCTGCGAAGAAAGTCTTTCTTTATATTTAAAGTTAATTACATTTTTTATTATTAGTTATTAGTTACTACATTTATTGTACGAATTGACAATGTTCATGTTCGATCACTCGAAAGCATTATAATGTCTTCTTTGGGTTACAGTGATCAAAGTCCTGAATAGTCCTGAATAAACATCGTTATTAAACGGCACTTCAATCCACTCTCACAAGAAATTTTACATTTTAGAAAAATAAGTAGTTTCAAATTCTATCTCGACCGTAAAATTAACTGGTTCTCCGCCAATTTAGCAGACTAAATCAGCTCACTTGATCTGTCTCTACTTTGTATTGAAAACATATTTGAAGTTGCCATGATTCTACACATTGCGTACACACGAAATAACTTTGCCTTTGTCTTGCTTTAACAAGTTTCCTCATGATGGTGGGTGAATTTTTGTATCACATGTGGTACGGTCCCGACGTCCATAGACTAACTTTACACTGATTGCTAGCTTTGCTGTTAGCTTCTCTCCACTAGTAAAACCATAAAAAATCACGATTTCCAGTTAAAAGTGAACTGTATGACAAATTTCAGCTAGATCTGTCGCATAAACTATTTAGCTCGATGCCAGGACTTTTCATGAGTAATATTACTTCCCTTCCGTTCCTCAAAATCAGAAAATAAACGATAAGTACATCCTTTTTTCACCTAGACATATTTTATTGAGAAGCAGCTAATGATGTCAGGGCACAAAGACTAACTATCTCACCAAATTCTAGGCTGAATGGCCGCATATTTATTCACCCTCGCCATCGTCAAATTTGCGAATACCGCAGTTCCATGGCGTTCAGATAAAGTACCATAGCCAGTGGCCGCTAATATAAAAATGATGGAATTGAATAGTGACTTTCTGTCTTTTTGTTTTGTTTTTGCTTTTTGGGAGCACGAACTCCAAGCAGGATTATGTGCCCCACGACGATGAGAGGGACATTCAGCTGGAGAAACCCAAGCGGGAAGTCGAGGATCTTTGACATGCCACAATCGACATGAGCACTAGACACCACAGTGCCCATATCATACGGAAAATGCTAAGAAGTGGCTGAGACAATGAAGTCTTACATTGTGTACTTGGTGGGTGAACCATTAGTGTGGCTCTTGATTAACATACACCCAATGGTTAAGGAGATAGAAACAAACTTTTGAACATATGTGCTGCACGACGAAAAGTGACGCTATATCCTGGCTGCTCATCACAGCACCACGAGCCCCTATTACCTCTGCTTAAGCCTAATACGTCTAATGAATGTAGGAAGGATATAGGAACCTCTAAAAAATATAGGATCTATAGAAAAAATATACGGTGCGAACCATGTGCTCTAACGTTCCAAAGTTAGAAACACGAGAAGCACCTTTTCGAAATCGCGAGCTACCAAGAGCCAGGCGAGCAGCCCTCTGATTGGCTGACGCTTCTGCGAGCTGATTGGTGTGTAGTCGAGGCCTTTGGGAGCCATCCACAACAACCGTTAAATGACCAGCCATACTTATTTAAAAGTGAAATGCGCTGACATTAATTTATATAAAATTAAAAACTAAAAAAAATACGATGTATAGTGAGTTATTATCTCGCTAGCCAAAGCTCTTATTAAGGGCCCCAGAACCCCCTATGCCCCTCACTGAGGTTTGACCAACAAATTCATGCAGATCGAGCTAAAAACATTAAATTGAGTACACAAGCCTTTCTTAGCAGCGGAAATGTGGAACTCCCCATGAAATATCCCCAAGGCTCTTTCCCCCCCCCCCCCCCCGCAAGGTTCCCTGAGGTTTGACCAACAAATTATTACAGATTGAGCTAAAATCATGAAATTTGGTAGACAAACCATTCACAGTAGTACGAATCGAACTAGCTAAGGAACCCCCTCGAAATACTCTCTAAGGAACCGCAATGTCCCCCTCGCCTTGCCCACTCCCTGAGGCCTGACGAAAAAATTCTTGTAGAGAGTGCTACAAAGAATGAAATTTGGTACACAACTCATTGTTAGCATTACAAATCAAACTAGCTATGCAACTCCTGTGAAATCCCCCAAGAGCCCTCAGCGGGGGGGGGGGGGCCGCCCCCACCCTATTCCCTCTCCATGAGGCTGATACCCGAAAAATTCTTGTTGATCGTACTGAAAGCATGCATTGTGGTACACCAGTCATTCTTAGATTCTTAGCAGTAGAAATCGAACCAGACATGGATCCCCATGAAATTCAACCAAAGCCTTCACAAGCGTCCCCCCCCCCCGTCATGTGCACCCCCATGAAGCATCGACGACCAATAAATTCATGCTGAACGTACTAAAAACATGCATTGTAGCAGTAGAAATCGAACTTCATACGGAACCCTATAAGTTACACCTAAGGGGATCCCTATGAGATGATCAGGCGGGAGGCGAGCATCCTGACAGCGTGGAATCTGAGTGGTGCAGCGAATCCCATCGTTTTTCAAAGCTACCTTAGCCCTGGTTATGGCATGATTGAAGATTTATTAGCCAATGGAAGGTTCTATAATTTATTATGCACGATTTATTATTCCTGTCTCCTCTCCATGAGGCTGATGACCAACAAATTGTAGGTAGGTTTGTCCTGCTAAGAGTGACATGTGTACCAATTCACGTTTTAGCTCTATCAGCAAGAATTAATAACCTCATTATTAATGAGGTCAATAACCTGAGGTCAATAACCTGAGGTCAATAACCTCATAGAGATGAGTTCGGTGGGGGCCTGAAGGGGTTATTTCGAGGGGTTCCATAGCTAGCTAGATAAGAATCGACCAGTGTACCAAATTTCATGGCTTTTAGTTCGATGTGCCTGATTACCCCAAACTCTGGCCCGTGACAGCTGTACTATACCTGGATATCGAACCAACGAACCGATGCTCAAGTTTTAGGGCGCATTTACGCAACGACTCGCCTTTCCATTCTCGCAGCTAGAACTCAAACGCGATGGCAAAGGTGACATTGCCATGGTAACAACGCTAAATGGATTAGCTAAATCCAGCATCGTTTGAGTAAATACTTGCAGTCTTATAATCCGTGCCAATAATATAAAGAATTCTTCATGACGAAACAATTTTCCCAAACGCTTCTGAACTCACGTTATTTGTTGTTTTCGTTGCGAGGCGGCAGACATAAAACCGCCGCCATGTTAGAATTTCAGATGATTTCTAGCTTTTAGCTGCGAGAATGCAAAAGCGAGTGGTTGCGTAAACCCGGCCTTATAGCTTAAAACGTAGTATGAAGAAGGCCTAGGGCCTTTTGAACGTTATTTTAGTGTTGTTGTTCTTGTTGGTGAAATTTTGCACTCACATAGAGATCAAACCAAATAACCGATTTTCAATTTTTATAGCTTAAAATTGATTACTGAAAAGGCTCTCTTACAACAGTTATTTTAAGGTGACTGCCAGTGTTGTTGTTCTTCTTGTTGGGGAAATTGTTCTCTCACCTAGACATCGAACCAAAGAACCGATTTTCCAATTTGTGTAGCTTAAAATTGAGTATCAAAAAGGCTCTCTTATAACAGTTATTTTAAAGTGATTGCATTATTCTTTTCTTTGTAATTCTTGCTGGAACAAGAAAAGATATATATTAGTATTGAAAAACGCTTAAGCATATAAAATACGGATGTAAATCTGTAAAATACGGATGCAAAACTTAAAGCTCTACAGGAACAGATATTAGAAAAAGACATGTAAGCCATCAGGGTCGCACTAATGCGTGCAAAAGAAGCTCCAGCTTGTTTTCTGGGATGCTGGAGATCCTTTTATACGTATTAGTGCGACGCTGATTGCTTACATGTCATTTTCTAATATCTGTTTCTCTAGAACTTTTAGGTTTTTTAAGGCTTACAGCAGTATTTTATACACTTAAGCGTTTTTTTTTATTACTAATTTATTAAAGGCACAAGTACACGCTTCCGGTAAAACTTGAATTACAAAACTGATTCGTCCTGCAGACTGGGCCTAAAAGTAGATCGCAATTTGCTCAAATCCATTTTAGTAAATCAAAACGTACTGAGAAATTCACGGTTAGACTGATCAACTGTTTTTTATGACCTTCCAATTGCATATTGTAACCCCAAAACTTATAGAGAAGGGAGGGGGGGGGGAACCCTTGGCTATGCGTAAACATTATGATATTCTTTACACCATTTTATGGATTTGACTAAAAATTACAGGAACGACATCTTTTACATGCTTCTAACAACCGGCGTCTTGTAATGCGAACACACTAAGGTTGAAAATTCGGGATAACCTAGCGAGAGTAAGGGCACGACCTGTTGGGACATAAGCAGGGATGTCTTAATCACGTGTGCCAGTGTCATGTGCCGTTCAGTTGCATTTTACTTGGGTGGCCACATGCCGACTTAACCCTAAAGTCGGTCTTATCGAATTAACCCTATACAAATATTTCCAGATGTTAAGATTTCAAATAATGATTTTTTTTTAAATTCTTTTCAAGAGTTAGTGGAACTTTCAAATGCGTAAACAACCTTTTATGATTTACTCAACATAGATGGAAGTACACCTCGTAAACTTCAAAAAGTGGACATATCACCGGTTCACTAGCTATTTACTTTGTTTCTTAGTAGAGGGGTTTTAATCTTACCTTTTCACTCATTGTTTGATTTAATATCTGAAAATTCTTTAGATAGTTGATCATATTTATTAACAGTATAAAATTTCATAATCATTTCCCCATACTTTTTTCTCTCAAAGATAATTTTAAAGTATTCAAACTAATGTTAGATTCTATTGTTACTTTCTACTGTTTAGTTTCCAATTCAAAATAGTTCTTAATTGTTAAGACATTCTGTTAATTTAAAATGTCTTTTAATTTTGTTAGTCGTAACGTATTGAAACGGCATAAAATTTTTTTCTGCACTCTTTGCAGTCCATGGGGCAGAAAGTCGTATGACTGGCCATAAATTTCAATTCCTTGTCGTAAATTAGATTCTACCCAAAGATCGTAAATGCCTTTTATTCTTGTTGCTTAACATTTGACTTAAAAATTAAATTTAGGCATCATTTGAGTAGTTTTTTTTAAATGAAGACAGTAAAACGATCTAACTTATCTAGCTAGAACTTTAAACTTAACTTTATTTTACAGTTAAACCGCCCATAGGGCATTACATAACTGGAAAGGCTGCAAATGGTTATGTGTATTAACAAATATGTAAAAAAAAAGAAAAAGAAAAAAATATATATACACATTTATACACATATAGTTAGAAGTATTTTAGAAGTATTGGTGGTAAGCATATTATCCAAACAAATTTATATTTTACTACGTAAATATTGGGGTGTTTGGAAATAAGAAAAACTGAAGCTGTATGATGATTAAATTTTAGTTACAGTTTTAAACGATTTTCAGGAGAATGCTTCTTTGACGGCCAAAATATCGTACCAAGTGGAGCGTTTCTAGCGGCAGAGATAAATGAAGATTTGGCTGCAGGTAAATTAAATCGTTGTGTATTTGTTAAGTCACCATTGCATAATATTATTAGGGTTTTAAAAAACCAAATAGTTTAGCGGTAATTGTGTAACTTAAAAAAGAATCGAATACTACGTCGATACCTGAAGTTTTGTCATGTTTTTAGACTGAAGGTTAAAGTTGCCCAACCACTGAGTAGTACCTAACCTAACAAACATGAACCAAAACCAATCGAGCTGAAAAAAACTTTTAATCACTCAATTAATAATCGATGGTTTACATGTAACTCCCCGTAGCAATTGATTAGTTGGATATACACTTTTCACAAAGTTATACCCGTAAATGTTCATGGAGACAGCAATCCACACTCTTCGATGGTCTTCATAGCTTAAGCCTGCACCACATCACATCGATTTGGCCGTCTAAATGTATTTCTTCCTCACTGCTGTGAACTGTTGATAGAGGGCCCCCCCCCCCCTCCACCCCCACCCTCCCCAACCAAGACAAGTATATGGTAATTAAGTTCATCACTGTTCTGTAGGCTCCGTTTGTTACGTTGGTTGTGTTATGCTTGGGCTAAAAAGGTAACTCACTTTTCTGAGGAGATCACTAGAGTCACCTTTTATTGCCGATAGTCACAATTGTTCATTTTTTTTTTCAACTTAGCAAAAGATATGTATTAGTACCGAGCTGCTTGGTCCATTTAACCAAGCCAAGCTGCAGCGCTCATTTTTGACATGCCTACTTCTAGAGGAAAACATCTCACATTCACGTGGGTCTTACATTTATCTGCTCAACCCTTTTTTTTAAGTTGCGAACGAGTTTCAAGAAGATTTCCATTTCAAGAAATGAATGTTAAAAAAAAACCGAAAGAAGTCTCCTTTGATAACTCAACATCAGAGTGTCAATCATTGGATCGATTCGAATGGTTCATCATGCAGTGCGTCAGACCTGAAGATCACGGTTGGAATGGCTGCTGTGACCCGAGAGTATAAATTTGCATTTGTATCGTCTCCTTTAAATTCCTTTGGTTCCATCCTTTGGTTAAATTCCTTATCTGTTCAGTTCCAAGAAAATATATATCTGGACACAAACTCAGTTCTCCAGATATATATTTTCTTGGAACTGAACAAATCCCAGAAGTCCTTCAAATCCCTCAGTGTAATGCTTACCTCTAATCTAAAAATACAGCCTCATCGTTGATGATGACAAAATAATGCTCAAACTGGCATGGTTGGACGAGAAGAGACAGTTCAGTGCTTGGTGGAAAATATTTTGTCAGAGGCTGCTTTCCAGCCATTAACAGAACTGGCTGTAGTGCTTCAGCAAAATTGTGTAGCAGCTTCTTCCAGCGGTCACTCACGTGATATGAAAGCAGTGATTCCCGACATTGGTGTTCACATGTGTGCATTATAACTTGAGGCAGTGCATACGAGTGCGAATAGAGGAGGCCAAGGTGAAATACTTTTTACCCTCAGTGCAGTCATTCCCAATCAGAAATTTGTGGCTGTGACGTAGATCATCGCTTATGCGGCAGTCGTAAACGGCTTTAGAAATCAAGCTTCCACAGCCTAGTGTCGTATGGAAGTGCACACAGTCGTGGGACAAGCTTGGTAGCGCACATCTCAATGGCCTCAAGGAGTTGGAGGCTCCATACCTGAATGCAGTATTCAAGGTGTGGCCTGATGTATTAAGTGTAGAGAGTTTTATGGCGGCGGAAAAATGAAACGTATGATGCAGCCAAACAGTATATTGGCACGTTGGTCAGCAATAGCACAAGGCTTGTTGACTTTTAGATTAGCGGTAAGCATTACACCAAGGGATTTGAAGGAGTTCAGGGATCTGTTCAGTTCCAAGAAAATATATATCTGGACACAAACTCAGTTCTCCAGATATATATTTTCTTGCAACTGAACAGATGCCTGAAGTCCTTCAAATCCCTCGGCGTAATGCTTACCTCTAATCTAAAAATACAGCCTCTGCATTGATGATGACAAAATTATGCTCAAGCAAACTCCTCACAATTTTCATCGTCCAAGGCGATCATAACCAGATCAGTAACTGGACCTTACAGAATGGATTGAACTTTATTGGTAGTGAATGTGTAGTGCTTCATATTGGCCCAAACAACCACCATGCTACCATTTTCTAGGAAGGAATGAACTGTGCAGTATACGTATCAGTTCTCCTATCAGTTCTTCATGCCATTGTGTAGGATCCAGTTACTGATCTGGTTATGATCACCTTGAAATTGTGAGGAGTTTGCTTGAGCATTATTTTGTCATCATCAACGAAGAGGCTGTATTGATATTCCTGAGAAAATCTTATGGTAGAACGTTGCCGCAGTTATTTGCATTGAGCATGTGATTGCATGATGATCTTCTTGATAGCAGAGCTCATTTCTGTTGCTGCATAGAGCTACGTAAGCATCTTGCTGGGTCTGGTGTGTGCTAACTAGATCCCTGTAGAAATCGTGCGCAGGCGTGGTGGATTGGCTGTGTCCCCTCTATTTTGACACTAAGCCTGTTAACCTTGCTGGCCAATTTTCTGTGTTAGACTCTTGCTTGTCAAGTTTCTTTTCCAGTTTTCCTACATGGTCTGACAATAGAGCTGCGTCAAGTGACGTCATATTGCTACAAGAGAGCTACCTGCAAGGGGCACTAGATTGAAATGGTGGGTTAAACAACAGCACTTCTAGTCAAGCCACTGCTTTGAGAGTGGATTTCGTAGGCTTAAAAAACCGTTGTTTTCTCCAATCCCTTATGCTGCTTAGGTTGTAATTGGAAAAGAAAAGATGCCGCTTGCTTAAAAATGTCAGCAACTGCTAACAAATCGACAAAAATCGCGCGTTTTAGGCCTAAGAAATCCAGTCTAATAGCATTGGCTTCAGTAAGACGCTCTTCTTTTCCCTCACCAGTGCACCTTGTAGCTAACCTAGTAACTGGCTCCACCATAGAGTTTTATACAATAATACTACGTCGTGTCACTGCCCTATACTTTCTGCACTGTGCTCAATTCACTTATTACTTCACACATTTATAATAAAACGGGCGACACCATCTTCACAGAGAGACGAAAAGAATAAAAGCTAGTGCACATACCAGTTTCGTGATTTGTGGCTGTGGGTTGGGGTGGGTGCTTCTTGGCTTTCAGCTTGCACCGTCGGGTTTTTCTATTCTGCTCTATTCTATTCTATAATAGCGTCAGTATGAACCTTAACAACGGAGGGGATTTAAAGGATGAGGCATGTCGACCGGAACTCTAGGAGGAAAGGAGTGAAAATAAATTAAAACTGACTAATGACTAAAACTGCTAATGACTAACGGAATATTCCAACAAAGTCGAATTAAAACGCTGTAGCAATTATTAAAACCCTACGCAAATATTATTCAATTTAAAAATTATCAACAAGTGATAAGAATAAAATTCCCATAGTGACATAAAAACTCTAGCTAGTCCTTAAAAGTTCTCAACCGCTTTCTTCTTCTCCTCACTCTTGTAACAATGCAACAGTGTAGGATCGCAACAATGGTTTTCGGTTTGGGTGCTGGGATATCTCAGCACTGCTTTCCTTTTTTGTTTTACATCTGTCACAAATACGGCATAAACGCCAACAACACGAATCTCCTTTCGTTATTTTATCAATGATGATTAAACACAGATCAAATACATCCAACAACCAAAATAAAAAGCAGAGTACGAAGCTTTCGTATTCAAGAATTATTAAAATTCAGAAATGCGCTGCAACCTAAAAAAAAAAAGACTACTACTGAACACAGTTGTAGGAAATGCAATGTGGCACCATGAATGTTTGCTTTAATTGTTCATCGTCAAATTCGCTGCATTTATCTTGTTTTGTCAGTGGTTTGGTTACCGTGCAAAACATCAGATGCTGCCACCATCATATCTTCACTAGAACGTTTGTACGCCACTTAACTATCGTTAGCAGTAGTTCAAATGCAACAATAAGTCAACGCGTGGTAACAATGACGGGTCGTGCGAAGAAGGCGAAAGCGGTTGAGAAACAGGATCTTACCCGTTCCCTCATGCTGAGCCCAACAATACCTCGGGCGCGCCCTCGTTATTGTTACAGCTCAGCACTCGGGAAACGGGTAAGATCCTATACTTTCCACTTATCAATCACAACACATGCCTGGATTACATTCATACAGTTTTGCTGACGGTGATTTTGTGATGAACGTGATAACTTGAATAATTGTAGGAAGCGTTCATTCAAAATAAAAGTTGCAGATGGACCAACTTATTGCTTGTTCCACATTATGTCTGCAGGAAACTGACTGTATGACGCCACGTTTCCTTCCACTAAGAGTGCAAAAACAAGTAGCTATCGCATTTGTAGAGTCTACGAGTGAGATATTTTTTGTGTTTTTGCACTCGTTGTGCAAGGAAACGTGGCGTCATACTATCAGTTTCCTGCAAACATAATGGCAACGAGCTATAGTAGAAGTTGAATTGAAAAGCAGTCCACCACTTACCGGAAAATTGACAAACGTCTATTACATTGGAAATAACACTTTTTCAACCTTGTAGAAACACTGTGGAGCACAATTAGTTCCTTTAAATTTTCGGAAATTTTTCGATCTCCATCTTAGGAAATTTCGTAGGAAAATAAAAATGGTAACACGAAAATGTCCATTCTAGCGACTCGAGATTTAAACAAACATGGTGGTTATGGCAATACCATTGATCTTTATAGTCGAGGTTGGCACACAGCTTCCATTCATCTTCCAGTTTTGCTGCATTTCTAGGATAAACAAGGTCGTCAACAATATATACATAGGTGGGGCCTGGCTGGTTCATAACAGGCGCTCGTCGACGTGTTAACCTTATGGCCAAAGACTCCAAAGCGCAAAGGCGGGCTTCGTTATTGGTGTTAGATTTCATCAATACTGGCGTTTTATCCGCTGTAATGGAGTGCTGGTGCCGCCAGTTATCTTTAGCAATGCCATTAAGTCTTTCACCTTGGTGGGTGGGTCCTATGTGTTCTGGAATTCTGACCTCAAGATGGTGTTTTTTGTCTCTGGTGTAGACCGCCGGGCAATTATCACAAGTAACACCATAAAGTACTCCTATTTGCTTCATGACGTTGGCTGCCAGTTGGAAGTTGGAATCCCTTTCGTCGGTGTGAGGTATTGACTGAGTGGGTGTCGTGGGGGGAGGAGGTGTTTCTTTCTCCCATCCTCCTCCCCATCCGACACCGTATCCCCCGCCCATCAATCCTCCCCATCTACCCAACATTACTCCACCAGGAGTAGTGAAACCAAGAAAGAATCACCTCTCCCCAGACACCCACTTGGTGAGCATCCCACACTTACTATCGTGTTTCTAACTTCCAACTGCCTGCCAACTTAAGAAGTAAAAAAGGAGTAGTTTCCAGAGTACCAACACTCCATCACGTGCGATAAAACGGTAGTATTGATAAAATATGACCCCAGTGACGAAGCCCACCTTTGCGCTCTGGAGTCTCTGGTCACGACTAGGTTAACATGTCGGCGAGTACCTCTGTGAACCTGATAGGGCCCACCTATGTGCATCCTAGGCTTGCCTCAATACTTGATTATAAAGATGTGCCCTATCTACTATGTTTAAATCTCGAGCTGCTAGAATGTTTGTTTCACCGTTTTTATTTTCCTGTGAACTTTCTGAAGATGGAGATTGGAAAATCTCCGAAAATTTAAAGGTTCTAATTATGCTCCACAGTTGTGTTTCTGCAAGGTGGAAAAAGTGTTAGTTTTCTTAATACGTCCACCACTTATGGTTTTGAAGTTACTACGACGAGCGAACAAATTTAGTCCAAACATCTCAACGATATACACGAAGTTATGACGTTGCCTACTTAAATATGCAAAGAGTGACTAAATAATTTAAGACAAGTGGCATGTGGACTCCTACCAGCAAAACTGCCCCCACTTTCAAAATGCAAGTGCTAACATTAAACGTAATACGTCAATGACAAGTAGAAGAAATTTAAACTTAAACCATGCGCAATGGCTGTTTGCTGTGACGTCACCATGAGTAGCCAATGACGAACGAGAACAACGGCTGTTTGGCCTTGTGATTGGACTAGCCCAGTCACGTGATGTGCACGTCACAGCAAACAGCCATGGTGCATGGTATAGTTTAATTGGAAAGTTATTTGTTATTATTAGATTAATTTATCTCACAAAAATATTTCAACTATCACCAACAATTCAGCATCGGGGAAGATTCTAAGTAGAAGAAAGTGAGCTTCAGACATTATACAGTTGGAAACCTATGGTTGAGTTTAACTTACTTAAATTTATAAAACATTTGGATAAATACTTAATTACAATTTTTCTCTCAACGATTTAGTGTCTAGAAAAATAGAATTAATCGAAGCTAGTAGATGGGTATTGGGGGCTCTAAGGAACCCTGAATTAGTGTGCTCTCATACGTCAAGTTTGGTCAGTAGTATCGAACTTTTACCACAAGACCTAACAACTCAACTGAGTTAGTTGAAACGATTAAAAGGACATGCCTCCCAGTACCATTTTTCTCGATTCTCCACATCAAGTATGGCCCCAAAAGGTCTATTTCCTTACCGTTAGTCAATCCCTTGGTTAAAATCCCTTTTAAAATGAGGCATCTAGGAGATTTTGTGTTGAATAATTGTTAACTTTATTTACTGCGTCCCGCAGTACACGAAGCTTTGCGAGCTCACAATAACCATGACGTTTCATCTCTGTGTGTACATGTACTATTTTCTAATAATTACCATGAGATCAAAAATCTAAAAGACTAATGCGGTGAAAATTAAAATTAATTATTCTAATAGATCGCCGAAGCAAAATTATAAGAACTAGCCTAGAAAATTATAAATTGTGATGTTAAAATACGAGAATCATTCTGGTTTGTGACGACACAATCTTTAACGTGATGCTGTTTCGTGAACTATTCCCAAAGCCAGCTGAGACAGCATCTACATTCCTCGCTGCGAGGAACGCAGCTACCACACCAGCCAACTTTTGTGCTAGTAAATGCACGGATGGCGATCTGCGCGTGGCTGTTATAAGGCAGGCGGAATGTTATAAGGCAGGCCGAGTGTCCCTTTAACTGCATATTCGTAGTAATATTTACCCTGTGTCAAAGTAACATAACAACGAGCGTGTTTCTCCTGCTATCGTCATCTATACGACTGTGCCGCACCCTAATTTCTTGATTATTTCCTCCTGCTACAACACCTTGGTGGGTATTGATCTACACATCCGATTTTCTTACATGCACCTACACGTGCGGACGTGTAGGAGAGCGACGACACACACCCTATCAAGACATCTGGTCGAACATTTTTCACGTGTTGGAGATATCTCAACTTCTCTAGCGTTTCTTTCTTTTCTTTTGTATTTTGCAGAATTACTGGCTTCTTTTTATGTGTTTCATGGTATGTTTTGGAATGTTTAGGTGGAACCGCAGAGGTGTTTTCTGTAATACATAAGGGGCCCGTAAGGGTTAGTTTTTGTAGAAAATATGAACCAGGATGTGAAGAAGACAAATACCTTCAACTGATTGTTAACAATGAGGAGGGTGACGGTATCAGCAATGTGACCCTCATTCTCCGTACATCTATAGTTGAAGATTATAATAGAGTACGTATACATAACTTCAGATAATTTTTGTGTGTTCATTGTTTATATATGGCATGGCAGGGCCCATTAGGCCTAAGTAATGGAAGGCATGAAAGTATGGCTATGGCTGGTGTCACTTTTCTTCCCTATACCAATCCGATAACATGTATTTAAGGTAACAATCAATTCCTCGTCATTACTAATCATGTACTTAACACGCAGGTGGGCTTATGCAATAAATTTAGCTAAAATCAGGGAATGGACATTAAAAAAAAGCATAAACGCTTATCTAACCTGAAAAGGAGTTTTCTCCAGCACGCAAAAGTCGACGATTATACAATAATTGACGTACAAGATCTGGATTCAATTTAGCATTAACATAACATCATTATTCTCAGTAATTCAAAAGATTAGGTTATTAGATGGTTACTACTCAAAATTTGTACTTAATTCGCAGTTTAAACGTATTTGTAATCACACGAACCTTCGTGACTTCCAGCACGGAGCTCGTGGGCGTTAGCACCATGCAATCATTCATGTACGTGATCTGGATTCACTCCAGCAAAAACGCAATGCTTTTATTCTCATTTATCACAAAATTAGTTTATTAGATCGTTACTCGTCCAACATCCAACATAATTCACAGTTAAAACTAATTTCTAACCATACAAACCTTCGTAACTACAAACTTTAGCACGATCGCACTATAGAAGCATATATTATACCATACAGAGTTACAGAAGAGAGTGGTCGCTCACTGCCCTTCCTGGAGAAAGTCACTATTCGTCTTCTGTTCTGGATTGAGTTCTCCAAACATCCTGGCACAACCTTCCGAAAAATGGCTGCATAAACGTTACCGTTTGTGAATCGTATTTAATAAAACCGTAATTTATTTAAATGTGTGAAGCATTTAGTTATCATATAAGAGGATAAAAATACTAAACGGATATACTGCTATCCAAAAATACTTCCCTTTAGCTACTGGCTAAATATCGTTATTGTTATGCTGAAAGACCTTAAATTTCACTGTAAGAATCCTACATAGTTTACCATCTGTGGGCATGAAGGCTAACCTCACAGCATGCAGCACCACCCATCCTCACAATCGTTTTTGAATTCGACCTGGATGGTCATGCGCTATACTCTGTCTACTAAAATGACCACTCACGACCTTTGAAACTGCTCTCTGCTACATCAAAGAAAACTCGTGCTTGCGCCAAAAGGTTTCAGGGGATATACATCCGTTGTGTCGTATTCAGCCATTCTTTGATAACCTGTGCGACATTTTGTTATCCCTTTCGGCTAAATAATGTAAATCCTTAAGAGATGTAAGGTCACTATGGGCCATGAAAAGTCAGTTATGTTTCTTCTGGATCATTCTGTAGTCCTAAAGATGGTTCTAAAGTGCGTGAAACCACACCAGCGCACTCTAATTACAGTTTATTGAATGTTTTTGATGCTAATCTAGATGTCATGGCCCAGCAGACACCGTCTGGTTTGCCGTTAACTTCTCATAATACTCCGTTTCTGTTCCATGTCACTTTTAGAGTTTAATATTCCCATAGGGGTGTAATATTGATTAGTGCTATGTTCATGACGAATTTGAAGAACAGGACGCCGCAAAATCCAATATGGCGGCCACCATTGTGCCAGATGATGGTAAAAGTTTAAAAAAATTAACTGTTATAACTAATCAAACAAACAATGTTTTACATCAAATTTTTGTGACATCACCGATGTGCCATTTTGCTCCTTTGCCAGATTGCTCCCTTTCCCCACTTCTTCTTCAGTTGCTAGTTCCTTAGGGTTGATCGGTGGTTCGACACATCGCACATCTAATGCTTAGCTTTTTCTTTGCTCAGCTGAGCATGACATCATCGCCAAACTTGCCAAGACTTATCATGATTAGGACTCGCTGCCTGTAAAGCCGTCAGTTAAAGTAGTCAGAATAGCCGGTTTTTTTGTGCAGGGTTTTGCCCTTGTGTTGCAATAGAAGATCCGACTCCAGTGTCAACAGAACTGGAGCCAGACTGCCCAGCCAGAGATCCATGGTGCAGTTAGCCAAATCGGAGCTAACAGGTAAACTCGGCATTGGACTCCCGAATATTGTTCAAGACCTTCTGAAGGAGGGACAACGGACTGCAGGTGTAAGCAAACGTCTCTTTTTAATGGGACAATGACGCAGTCTGTTGAGGAAGCGAGGTGATCTTCCTCGCTGCAGTTGATGGTTGTGACACATGGCTAATAGGTCTACCGAAGGCTTCTCCAGGTAAGGAAGATTGCCTATCAATTCCTTAGGGACAGTTTCAATTCCGTGGTCGGAACCTTGTCAATTCTGGGCTGCTTATCGGCCAGCACATTCAAATTCCCCGTAATATATCTGGGTAGCAATGTCACATGAAACAATTGACAAAGGAAGGAGAAGTTTGATGCTTCTTCCATAATTTGAGGGAGTGGGTACTTCCACCCCGACAAACATAAGCAACAGCTACGGTGTTGTCCGACATGACAGCAACAGTCCCTTCCTTCAGCAGACAGTACCACTTGCGGACATCGTAAACAATGACTCGGAGTGCCGTGCCACCCCTGTTACCATTAGGAAATATCGTTAAATCATTAATTCGGGCTTAAGCTGCATTGGCCCTTCCCAAGCCTTCAGTTAAATACTTTCACTTTGAATACCAAAATTTGGGTAAGATTACTTTGGTTGACTATCTTGACAAATACTCACAACTCAACGCAGCACCAAAAAGGCCAGTTTTTCTCTCAAATGTGAAAATTTTCGACAACACACTACTCGTGGTTTCTTCAGGTAGTCAGGAGACTTGCTTCACTTTCTCCAACAACTCCACAGCACCACCAGTTTTCTTTGCAGTTAACTGCCAAACACAAATTTTCCTCCACACCATAGTTGTCCTTGTGTCGGTAATCGATGTTGTTGTTGGCACTGCTTCCATCCAGCTCTGGCTCTTCATTGGTACTGTTTTCTGTCATTGGTGGGACAAGGAGAAAACGGGCAGTCTTTAAACATCGAAGCTTGCGTCGTCTTCTTCTCCCACCTCCAGGCATCAAGAACTTGAGAATACCAAAACTAGAGGACAGGCCCCCAATTGTTCAAAGGACCTGATTCTAAGACTTAAGCCGAACGGATAAGAGTAAGATGAGTCGTGCAGGAGAGAGCATCAGCAACGACGTTCAACAACACCAATACCAAACCAGGTCGAAGGCGAAGAAAGCACTGAACGACGGAACAGAAGAGGGCCTTGGACAGCAACCAGAGTGAGAAGAGGAAGGTCTGGAGAAGGAAGAGGAAGAAGAAGCTCCTCGGGGTGGGGAGTGCATGCAAGGATACAAAACGGTGGGCCATGCACTGTCAAAAGTCCAAATATCAGGTCAACTGGGAGCAGACAAAAGTCATGCTCGAGTCTAATATAAGCAAAGAGACACACTTACACACTTTGGAATCCATGGCCATGTAGCATTGCAGAGAAAGTTCGCTCAGACTGCAGAATATTCACAAACCGGCCTACAAACAGATAGACAACATTATGACACCTTTTTTAAGTGATGGATTGGCGGCAAGCTGGGTGAATTTTCTCCCTGTCCCACCAAACACATAAAACAACACCAATAAACAGTCAAATGTGGATGTGAGTAGCTCTAACAACAACATGAATTACTGACACAAGACCAACTGTGGAATATATGCAAATTTGAATTTGGCGGTTAACTGCAAAGAAGATCGGTGGTGCAGCGGATTTGTTGGAGAGAGTGAATGCAAGTCTCCCGGCAGCCTGGAGAAGGCAACCAGTTTTTGGTCTTGCATTGAACTGTGAGTATGTGTTATTACAATTTGTATGAGGGTGGATGTAGCAGTAATTTTCATTTAGAATTTGATATCGTAAATACTTTCACTTACAGTTCACGCAGTACCAGAATTAAAAAGTAATAGTTAATTACTGGCCTATGACTGCAACTGCCACAAACAAACGAAAACGGGGCATCCTTTTCAGTCTTTGTAAGTTGTAACAGGACCTAGTAGACAGCTGACCTAGTCGTGTGGAGCAGAACTGGATCGAGCGTAACAGATGGCTGGGCGTCACTAGAGAAACTGGGAGGTGGTTGTGCAGCCTTAGGTGGGTGAATCTGCCTGATCTTGACTCGAGTGTTGTAGCCCTGTGTGGTAGCCCTGTAGGAGTCGTCAAAGGCACTTCCTCATTAGGCTTGGGACCCCCATGGAACCGAAGGTGGCAGTAAATCCAGCGAAGTGTCGTAGCCGTGTGTGGTATTAGGAGTCCTCAAAAGCACTTCCCTTTTAGGCTTGAGACCCCCATGCAACCGAAGGTGGCAGTAAATCCAGAGAAGTGTCGTAGCCGTGTGTGGTATAAGAAGTCCTCAAAAGCACTTCCCCTTTAGGCTTGAGACTCCCGTGCAACTGACGGTGGCAGTGAATTCGGAAAGGTGTCTAGGCACATCAAGAAGCTTCTAGGGAATAGGGATACAAAGAGATGATTGAAGGAAGTGTGCCCATACACTTCTCTGGATACACTGACACCTTCGGATGCATGGGGATCTCAGACTAAATGAGGACGCACCTTTTATGACTCCTAAAGCCACGCATGGCTACAACCGTTGAGACAAGACCTGGCATATCCCTTTACCCCAGCCAGCACCACAGCTTGCATCTGAGCCTCCCAGCTCATCTAATGATTCCAAACTGCCTGTTACGCTCGACCGAATTCCGTTCTCCACCACTAGGTCGGCAGTCCAGTGGTTCCATTGCAAAGACTCAAAGGAGGTTACTTGGGAGAGACTAAATATAGAATTTGTAAAACAGTCTCAGTACATATTCAAGCGACTGCTAATGCTAACAAGCAGAGGAGTGCGATTGCTGCACATACTGGAAACAGGGGACACAGCATTGACTGGGAATGCACTAGAATTCTACTGTCTACAAGCTCTCAAGGCCCTGTCGCTTCAGCACTGTAGAGACAAGAGCGCGCCACTGTTGAAGGAGCGAGAGCATTATCCTAAGATTATCCAATTTGCAGTACCTGACCTCGAACCCCAACTTGATGCATAGTGGAGACTATTTTGCCTCTACCTCAGAAAGGGGAAAGCTGCTCACTTGAGCGAACCCACTGAAATGTGCACGCCATTCCCAATTTTACTTCCGTTTTCGTTTTTTTCCCGGCATTTTCTTGTGGAACCCTGGGCTTAGCCTGAAGAAAATGGCAGTCAAAGGCCACGCAAAATTAGCAAGTAATGACCCGCTACTTGTTAATTTTGGTATTGTGTGAACTGTAAAAAAAAATTATTTTTTCCAAAAAAACCAAAGTAATTCAGCAGAAACGTCAATTATAAGCCTTTAGTGAATTCTGCAGCAGAAAAACTAAAAAATAAAGAGGTGGGATTATGCGCTGTTGTTTCTCGATTGTGATCTTAAAGCATTTTAATGGTGTTGCATTTAGCTTCACGTGGGTGTTTAAAGGTAATATTTTGAGGAAAATAAAACGGATTTTTAAATATCAAACTTGTTTTACTTATCCGAAAAATACTTTCCTTTAAATGAACCCACCCATCAGCTCCGTTTTCTTTGAACCTGCGTTAGTTGTATAACGAAAATGTAGGATCTGGGCCACCCCCATCCAAAAACAAAAGCCATGCATATCCCAATCAAATCAACGGCACCACCTAGAAGGAAAAAGATCGATTGTATTGCCAGAGTTACAAATCGTAACTTTGGTCAAACTAATAATGAATTTAGATACGCAATAGCTCAAAACGAACAGAAAAATAGTGGCTATTGCTACTGGCATCAAACTTGGGTTCTAGCAAGTAACAACAAGATGTTGATACAACATTACAAAAGTAAGCCATTGCACTTCTGTTTTCGTCCTAAAATAACATCAAACACCACGAGTTTCAGTTAGTTACACTATTAAGAAACAATTATGGTCGATGTGCTTTATTATTCAGCTAGTTATCTGGAAAGAGTACAAAGACCCTAGATCACGTGCTTTACATAATATCTACTTAAATCTAACTTAACTCTAACAACCCAAACCAACATGAACTTAAAAAACTACTGCTACAACTGTTGTAGCCATTTTTTACTCTCTATGGGGATCGTAAAATGAACCCATAACAATAAAAATGTGCCTTAAAAAATCGTTTTAATTGCAGAATTTTTAAACACCTGTCTCTAGTTTTAAGGTACTGCACTCCCGGAGGAGATGGGAATTAAATCGAATTAACTGAGGTCGTAGTTTTGTTTGTGTGTCTGTGTCCGTAGTGAGTGAGAATCTCGATAATCTGTTTGATATTGACGTGGGAATCTCGATAATCTTTATTCTGTTGAAATCCTAGTGGGAATC
>JAHWFP010210904.1:71121-90712 GCA_023313725.1 Lithobius niger
TGCGACGTGGCATCCCAACGGAACAGGTGGGTCGTTGCTTTTCGGCTGCCATTTCTGCCTCTTTTGAGGGGAGAAATTGGTTGTTTTTATCCGTTTTAAATGACTGTTTTATGCTTTTAATATAGGTTGACTTAGTGGCTTTTGCCATGTTTTAATTTTATTGCTAACCTGAGGACGAAAATTGATAATTTCCGAAACGTTGTTTGTGTTTTTATGTAGCACTGCTTGGTACACTGTCCAGTCACATCGTGTTCGTCAGGCAACACTTTTTTGTCACTTTTTACTCTACATCACCATTGTTGTTGGCGAAGGCTGCGTGAGAATTTGAACTTGCTGTCCACGGTCTCTAGTATTTATGAGGACACCTTGTGTGTCACTTCCTTGCGAGCTGCTCAGGGAGGTCGGGCTGCACAAGGTGATGGTTTCTCGGTTAGGCTGGTGGTTGCGTGTTCATTAGGGGTACTAAACACATTTCATTATACTGAATCGAGAGAAATTCAAAAGCTCTGTGACGTAGATCCCAACTTAAGTTTGATTCCAGAATCGTAGTGGTCTATTCCACCCAATCTTGTGATGTGTTTTGTTGTGATGGGATGTGATCCTGTTTGACAGATCTACATTCACTGTGGCCGAAATGGCCAGATGTTCACCCTCCCTTCGTGTTTCTCCGATGTAAACCTGCACTACGGTGTAAACCGAGAATTCAGCACCTCGTGCAGTCTGAACTCACCGAACAGTTCCCATGCAATCGGCACACAAGGTAATCTCACAAATCCAAAAGTTAAAATTCTCACACAGTCTCCACCTGCAACAACGGTGATACAGGAGAAACGAAACAAAAACTGATAAAACAAGTGGCTACAGCAACTAGCCTACCTAGTCACAACCAGTTTTAGGTAAACTATTGACATTTTCGAAAATATTGAGGGGCACACCTCTTTCATGCTCTCTATTATGTAATCTAAACGTAGCAACCATCACAATTGCCGGTTAAAATGTGTTAGCTTTAGATTTTTGGCGTAATTGTCAGCTTTCGTTCGAGAATAGGCTAATTCATTTATGCGGAGGCTTGACGTTGCTGTAGCAACGTGATTTAAAGCCTAATTTTTTTACCTGCCATTTTAATTTTGTTAGTAGCAGCTAACGTAAAATTGATTCGAGAGTAGGCCTATTCATCCATGCAACACAGTGTTGAAACTACTTTAAATGAAGCTAGTGTGTGTCGTTAACGAAATCCTTTTGTTTCTACGGTTGCGTGTGTTCCTGTAGTGTTTAAATGCGACGATCAAATGTTATCATTCCATTGAGTTATGGCGAGAAAGCCTATTAACCACATACGTACAAGTAATCACTGACGTTTTAATTTGCCGTGTTTCTTGACACATTTTTAATGGTGGAAGCAGTTTGTATCTATCTGGCACCATTCTAAAGTTGTAAAAGGCGATAGACAGAGAGACAAGTCTTTGCAATAGTGTCATCATCCGTTGCGGCTGTACAGAAGACAAAGTGTTGCCTGACGAAAACGAACGTGAGTGACTGTACAACAAGTTTCTGTTAGTCGAAAATTTGTAGTACTCGAAAATTCTGCTCAATTTTGACCATAAAGCATATTTTTTCAGCGATAGCGGCCTTACAGTCTCATCTGGCAGAACAAGCCTGGGGAGCGTTCGACCTCGGGTCTTCTTCTATTTATCACATATTTCTGTACTGAAGACGTGTGAAATGACGGTAAGCATTGCTTGGAGATATTCAGTTCAAGGTTCAGAAGTCTAGCAGTACATCAACTACGTTAAAGAAATTGCACTTTTTGTTCCTAAGACATCAAAAGTTTCTTTGGTATATATTCCGTTATGGAGAATCCAATCATGACCGCCGAGCAGAAAGGAATTTCACAATCGATGGGTGTTTTGCATCCCTACAACATTAATGACGATCATCACGTTCACGTTCATCTCTAAGAGGGAAAGGAGAAGATGGTTCTCACATTTTTTCTTAAAGGTGCATAGTCAAGGAAATTTTCTGCCAGAATCTGCCACTTTGCAGTATGGTTCTATCCTTAGAAACTCCAAAACAAGTTTTGTTATATCACAAGCTCCTAGAGAGAAGACATACAAAGTATGGCGTTACAGCGGCTTCATAAGCTGACATGATGTATATTGCAGCTGCTGGGTGTTTAGAAGCTAGTAGTAATCCTGACTGCAGTGACGATATCACCCATCAAAAGTGAAACAGCATCCACACCATGCTTCATAGGAGGGATGCTGTTTTCGTTCCACCAAGACTCTTCATAAGATAAAGATTCAGGAGCTTTGTACACTACCATTTCACGAAGCCCGATCCTTGTTCAGAGGTGAATTATTGAAGATTGCTCCTTCACTCTTGCTGAGCTCAAACCGCCGTGGAACCCCCGTGGAACACTGGTACACTAGGCAGCGTTAGTTCTAAAACTTCACACTGGGCTATATCCTCAAACTATTGCAAGCAGATGGAATTTCTGAACCTGTTGCTAACAGAATCGTTGTCTCTCTACGAGGTAGCACATGGAAGCTTTGCAAAAGTAAATGGATTCAATGGCTTTGTTGGAGATATGGAAAACAAATTAACCCCCTCCCCCTGGTGCCATCTATAGCTGATTTCATTTATCTCGTCAATGACCTTTTTACATCAGGTTTGAACATATCAGCCATCAACTCCATGCTGCAGACTGTGGGTAATACCTCTGTCTTGGATGAATTCAGAATCACCCACCTGATCAACACCTTTGGGTTGGAAAAACCTGTCACAAGGAAATTATCCCGTAAGTGGGATCTTCCATTGTTGCTGAACAACTTACTCAAGGATCTCTATGATCCCCTCGGTCGTCCATGCTAAGTCTCCTCTCAAGAAACACAGTTTTTCTTATCGCTTTGGACTCAGAAAGAGATGTTGTGAACTCCCAAGTTCTTAACATCAATGAAGCCTACTTACGCATTGCCCTGTCAGCTTCTCAGTGAGGCATTTGCCACAAGCCTGATTTCGAGCCAGGTCACTAGATTCTACAGAGTCATCGAAGTCCTTCATCATTTGTGCTCTCGGGTCACTCTCCGGACCTGATGTTGAACAACGTCAAGGTCCAGTGAGAAGTCTTTGTTACAACTTTGAAACTACCAGAGACTCTAATTGGAGAAAAGGTCGTACCAAACCCTTTCTTCCTTTCAATTCTTCAAATGGCTAAGCCACTGCAAACATGATTGCATCATGGATAAGATCTATCATTTGCTTTCCCTACGAGAATGCTGACGAGGTGTTCCAGCCTGTGATAACATGAAGACCACCGTCCATAAAATCCGTGCTTTCTCCACCGCCTGGGCTGCCTACAACTCCGTCCCATGGAAGAAATCTTACAGGCTGCTTGTGGCGTAGTGTACCTGTTTCACGTCACACTACCTACGGGACGTTGCACCCTGTGCTGCCGCCTTATCCTCTCTCAGCCCCATTGCCAGTCTCCAGACGATCCAAGGTGGCTACAAGGATACCATCATGTACCCCGGGAGGCGACTAAGGAACACCCTCCACCAAAGCTGCCAAAATCTTGACAACGCATAATTTTAATATTGTGAGGTATTCAGGGATAAAAACGTCAGACTTCCCCATTTGTCAGCCTGAATGGGGAAATCAGTTTTATCCCTGCATACCTACGCAATTACTCGCCCAACTTCCCTTCTTGTTGCCACCTTTTTTTGTGCATACAAAATCAGAAGGCCTCCATTGGTGCATGCGTGCGTAACCTGAGGTATAAGGGTCGACTCTCTCTACAACTCCTTACTGTTGGGTGGTAAGTAAATGAAATTTTTTAATTTTATCAGGAAATTTCATCAAATCGACAAACAATGCAATTTTTTATTGGGTAGGTATTCAAGGATAAAAACTGATTTACCGCATTCAGCCTGAGGAATGGCGAAATCTGACTTTTTAATTTTGCTCCTAAAACCAATAACTATGGTGTAACTACCTTATTTTGCAACTTATTGGGCAGACCTACTCAGTGGCAAAAGGTCTGCCACATACTCTTACTCTTATGTGGCAGACCTCCTACTAACAAAACAAAAATGAAATATGATAGCAATGGGCCAATGGATATCCTCACAACTCCAGCATTACTAAGGAAGGGCGGCGGGGAGGGGAGGCACAATAGGGCCATTAGTTCAGTTTTTGACAATAGCGTATCAATATTTTAGTAATGATTTCCTGCATTCCTAATTGTGAATATAAAAAGACTGCAGTTTTAACTCTTCCTTTGTTTGTTATTAAATCAGATAGTATGTGTGAAGGGTGGATAGTCTATCTTGAGGGGGGAGGAAGCTTACAAATGCTACAAATAAAGAGCAGTTTTAAAAATTCTTGCAGGGGGTACCAACCAGTTCAATTACACGTCTCTGTGATGGTGATGAGGCCACGAAATAAACAAACAGTTTTCTGGAATTTTCTCCTTCAAAACTGATAAGTCATGAGACTTTTTATTTTATTAGTTATTTGTTCCAAACAGACTTTTCCCGTTATTAACGGCCAACAAACATTCAAATGTTAACATTAAAAAAACTGCAAGTTATTGCTTTATTCTGCATTTTTTGCAATGGATTTTTGAACATATTTTTAGTTTTTGCTAAATAACGTGAAATGGTTTAAGCTATCAATATAAGATAATTACTGTTACATTGGTGACGTTGGATGCTAAAATCTGTTAGTTTCTAGTAAAGTTATCAAAAGTACCAATTCTCTCCAATAACGATAAGAAAGTTTTAAATGATAGACCTATACATGCATTCATGGCCTTATATTTATTTTATTTTGATGTAACATTGCATGATATTCCATGTATACTGAGACCTTGTATTCATAAATCTGCTTTAAAATTGTTATAACAGGAGCTCAAATCGATGGGTGTTGTAGTCTTTATAAATGGAGTTAACTCGTACCAGCCAAAGTTTCAGGGGAACGGCAACTACTTTGGCACTGTACCTGAGGTAAGTTTTTCATAGTTCGCTTATAAAATTATTGATGTTGATTCTGACCTTGTACCAGAGCATTAGACACTCTCTGTAATTTCCGAATTTCCTGTAAGTTAATTAGTGCAGCAATCAGTCCTTGTTGCCAAAAAAAAGGGGGAAATGACTATTTCTAGAACGTAACTGGTATTTATTTGATGAAAAAACATTACACATTCACTATACATTCACTATACATTCAACGTGCACCACGAACCATTACAGCACCACGGGAAACTTCTTCGAGTCCTGTCCAATGCTGACGGCAGTTATCACAAATTTCAGTGCACTTCCCTGGCTGTTCTGAAATTTCACGAGACGTGCCTTCGTGTTTTTGCCACCACAGTTGAATTATATCCTTTTTCCTTATCCACAATCTGACGAAGTCGTATGACATCCTTTGGCTGATGTGTAAATGCTCTCAACTTCAAGGATCTTTCCAGTTTACATCCTTTGGCTGATACGTAAATGCTCTCAACTTCAAGGACCTTTCCAGTTTACATCCTTTGGCTGATGTGTAAATGCTCTCAACTTCAAGGACCTTTCCAGTTTACATCCTTTGGCTGATATGTAAATGCTCTCAACTTCAAGGACCTTTCCAGTTTACATCCTATGGCTGATATGTAAATGCTTTCAACTTCAAGGACCTTTCTAGTTTACATCCTTTGGCTGATACGTAAATGCTCTCAACTTCAAGGACCTTTCCAGTTTACATCCTTTGGCTGATATGTAAATGCTCTCAACTTAAGGACCTTTCCAGTTTACATCCTTTGGCTGATATGTAAATGCTGTCAACTTCAAGGACCTTTCTAGTTTCAATTCAGGAATGGAATCTACTGCCAACCACTTTTTAAATAATCCAGACTTTCAAATTACGCAGGCTGATAAATCTTCTGCCACCGTTATCATTTCCTACTTCCGAATACAAATAAAAGTGTTTGAATACCTAAGCAATTACTCAACGTACAACTCGGCCAAACCCAGCAAAAATTAAACTTCCAAAGTGCTAACTTAAGTTTAGTAATTTTTGAAATCTCTTAGTGCCTTTCAATCAGTTTCTAAGTATTATTCAGCCACACGCTAGGTTCTTGAACCCCTTTCGCCATTTGTTTTGTGAGGATGACTTTTCCACACGAAGACACAGCAGATTGGGTTTTCTCAATCTATAATCTTCATTGTATTGTTCATCACACAATTCTTTCCCCGCGCTGCCTGCACCATTTGTGCAAACTTGCTTCCAAGACTGGTCCTGATCTGGCGTAGTTCGTCAGTTGGGTGTGTGAATTGTGTGCACAAGTCAACACTCAGTGCATCTTACTCCTCTTTTTCTCACATGTTTGGCACTACCCATGCACAGATCACCGTTAGGGGTGCCCGCGACTTACCCCATTAGTTGATAAGACTCAACACTCCTCGGCTTCAGCCCATCTCGGTGTTTCGCTTCTGCAAACGCATTGCACCTTTTACTGATGACTCTGCATTCAAACCTGTTTACAAACGATCATCCATTTATTAGATTGAGATTCTAGGCTGAGAGGCGTCATCGTACCTTAATTTACACACAATTGAAAATAGATAAACCTGGAGATGTTGAGGCCCAGACGACTGTCTTCATCAGGCAACCACAGAAATTTCACTTCACTTTGGCATGTCCGTTCGTCTGCTATTCGAAATTGTCGGAAGTAAGTAGCCTCCTTTATTTGTAGGACTGGTTCGTTATTTCTATTGCAGCTCGTTGTTAAAATCACTTCGAAGCAAAAATTGTATTCCAGGGTTGAAGGCTCCCTGGATATTCTTCAACGCAGCTTTCTCTCAGATATAATCTTGAATGGCCCAAGGACTGCAAGCTCCTTAGATGAAATCTCTGATCGAGTACGATATGAACAGGATTTTCGTGCCTTCCCGGTCAATACAGTGTTGTGTTTCCTTTTGTTGGACAACATTGCTGTTTGTTTCTACCTCTCCACTGGTATCAGCCATGTGCTGCTTAAGTCAGGTTCGCACATTTTTCTGGGTCTCACCAACGTAAAAGGCTCCGCATTCGTCACATCGAACCCTGTAAACAGCTGTCCTGGTGTTGATAATCTTAAGCAAAGATTTCTCCTTGTCTGCTCCAGTCTCATTACAGTATCAGTGGTGTTCTCGTTATGAGGCTTAACGGCCCGTCGACAGCTAAGTCATTAGCATTCTCGTTTTGACTAGGTGGTCTTTTAGCCCCGTAGAGTTGTTAACAAACGTGCAGAAACCATTCCTTCGGAGCAGTTCTTGGACTTTATCCATCACAACATATGTCAGATGTTCAGATATGTCATTGCAATCTTCGGCAATGCTTTCTGAATGATAAGACGGAGAAAGTCCAAAATTTGCTCCAGAAGTGCGGTGTCTGCACATTTGTTAAGAACTCTAAGGTGTTAAGGGACCACCTAGTCCCGACAAGAACACCACCAGAGATTGGAGCTAGAAGAAGAAGAAGGGGTGAGACCAGAAAGCATGACGAGGAGGAATCTTTGCTTCCTTGAATCCTTGATTGTCAACATCAGGGAATCTGTTTACAGGGTCCCAAGTAGTGACTGCAGATCCGTTTACATTAGTGTGCCTCGGAAAAGTGTCCAAACCCGGCTTAAGCAGCAGATTGCTGGAACCATACGAGAAGTAGAAACGAATGGCGTTGCTGTCCACTATGTCGAAACAACACCGTATTAACTGGGAAGGCACAAACACCCTGCTTATATGTAACTAGAAACAGAAATTTTCATCAGAGGATCTTGGACTCCATGGCCACTTCACCTAACAGAAGGTTGTGCTGATGAATATCGAGGGTTCTTCCAACCTTGGGATCAATTTCTGCTTCGAAGTGACTGTAACAACATGCTGCGTGAGAAATGGCGAGCCAGCCATACAAATAGTGGAGGCTAAGCACTTCCGGCAGATTCAAATAACAGACAAACAGACATGACAAAGTGAAGTGCAGTTTCTGATGAAGACAGTCACCTGAGCCTCACTATATCCAGATTGACTGTCGAAAATGTGCGGAAGATATTTGTGAAAATATCTTTTTTTTTTAAATTGAGGTACGATGACCTATAACTTTCAAAGTAATAGACATGACATTCTCTAACTTGGAGGCGTGCAGTTCTGAGGTGGTTTTCTGATACTTACTCCATCCCCACTATTTTCACATGGCACTTTCTCCAATTGCTCAATGACTCATTTCGTTGTAAGGTTCACTGCTCCATACATCCCATGAAGACTTTCCATCCTTTTCCATCCTTACTCTGATGTACCTTTGGTATTCGATTCAATGTGCTTCATCCTAAGCTTCCCAGGAATCTCACCCCATTGTTGATGTCATTTTGCATTTCCTCAGTGTTTCAGATCCGTTCACTCAATGGCAGCCAGTCTGGTTATTTAATTTTTTCCTTATCATGCGAAACTAGCCGCGGATATTCGTCGAGCAGGTGCTTGCCTTGTGGCCACCTAAGTTCATTTCTCATCTCAATGCACCAATTTGCATATTTACACCAAGATATTGAAAGAGATTTTATAGGGAACTTACAAACTGCATCGCGTGCCTAATCTGGATAATATTCTACAGGCAGACGAAAATATGATTGCGTAATCATCTCTTCGTTTACCCAGCGAATGTTCTCTAGCTTCTGCACGTGCTGCAGTGCCTAAGTTACCATCAGGAGCTCTTCCAATATCATGAATAGGCCTTCGACATCCGGTGGTAGTTCTCTTATCTTTCTTGTTGGTGGGATCTGGATGGAGACAGTCTAACCTTCACATGCTTGTCGATGGGATAGCGTAGTCTACCTGGCAGACCACTGCTTTTCGTGACATCACTCCTGTATCCTGCCGTTGATCAAATGCTTCGTTTTGGCTTTCTACCTTTGCATTTCATACCCTTGATGGCTCTACTTCCCATCCATTCTTAATGACACTACTACCTGCTTGACTCACCCCTTCTCCCTCTTCGGCATCTTCAGCTTCATCTCCTAGTCGACCGTCTGCTGACTTGTTAGCCATCGGCTCATCATGCTCATTTCTTTAATCCACTCAGCTCTCTCTTCTTGTGAGTCCTGCTGGCCACTGTCGTTCTCTTGCAGTTCGTCATCGGATCATCTCTGGTTAATCCACTGCTCTTCATCGATCCGTGGTGGCTTGGTTGAAATGTAGCTACCTCTCACGACATTGTACTTATTGACTTCGGAGTGATCCACTGTGGAGCACAGAAAGTACTTTACCTCAGGTACTTTCCGGACCAGTAGAGTAGCCTTTACTTGCGTCAGATTTGATTTTTTTTTTACTTTGACCAGCTCATTCGGTTTGTACCTAACTGGTTCATGATGCCGATCTAACCTCCTGCAAGATGTGCCCTGGCTAAGTCATAAGCCCTCTTCATGTCTTCCTCGTTGACGTCAAGCATACTCCTTAAGGATCATTCCTATTTGCACTGATGGTGGCAGGAGAGCTCTGATTCCTGTCGTGGGGTCCGTTGCCATCATATACCGTACGTAAATGGCCTATCAACAGCACTGGCAAAACTATGGCTCGCCCCGCAAAAATGCTTTAAAATCAGAAATCGTGAAACAACCTATTTACAGCTCTCCATTTTAAACCGTAATTTTTCTCCTAGAAATTGATTAAAAGCTTCATACATTTAAGGAATTCAATGTTTTATCCCATTAAATCATGGGTTTTCTGCAACAAAGTTAGCTAAAAGCTTAACTGAACTCTGAGCCAGAGCCCTGTAGGCCCTTTTACTCTTTCCGGAATGTAGGTAAGTACTTCGATGGGTTTTCGTCCAGGGGTAGGGGCTCAGTGGGTAGATGGCTTGGATGATAGCCTCACTAGAGTTCGCAGAGTACCGATGTGTCAAAAAATTGGCTTGTAGAGTTGGTAGTGGCGACCAGGGACTGCATCACTAGATTACCCTTTTAATCTTATTCTTGACAATCACATCTAGCTGACTTTTGGGGTGCCTCGAAACGAATGGAATAATTCGATATTGTTTTCTCCTTTTTCCTTTTCGACAGTGAATTTCAGTTCCTTCCTCCAGCTGTTCAGGGAGTGGAGATCCTTGTCCATATTCTTAGGAAGAGTAGCTGTGAGTGTGTTGTCGACATATCGCGACCAGTTTTGTGTGGACGTGAGAGACAAACTCATCAAGATACTGGAGGTCAATCTCTGCAAGCTTAGAAAAACATGAGTATCCAATGGGGGTCACTCGTTTGTCGGAAGGTGTGCCCTCGGAATGTCTCCTGTTCAGTTCTACTCTTTGGGATTGATTGGAGTGCCTTGCATACTGGTCAAACACCTTAAGGATCAGTCCATGCAACAGACTAGGGAAGAGGCTTTGACATTGAAGGAAACTAGGATTGCGCCAGGCTGGAGTTGTGCTGTCGTGATCTTCTCCATCAACTGAATGGTGTTGGCCAGCATGTGGTTGCCCCACACATATTTTCCTAGTGTAGGGGTGACAAACCAGTCACGGTGTTGGGCCGGTCTTCCATGTTCTGATGGTATGATCCTAAGGGGATGGTCTTCCTTATGGGTCTTCACTTGTGCAAAGACGTATGGTAGAATTGCGTCAGCCCCTTGTCGTTGCTTGTTTCATGCTACAACCTCCCCTTAGGATCGTTACATCAGCGTGGAAGCCTGGCCCAACCTCTCGACTGGTTTCCCCTATGCTAAGAAAGTATGTGCGGGGCAACCAAATCCTGGCCAACACCATTCGGTTGATGGAGACGTTCAGGACAGTGCAAGTCCTGCAGGGCGAGTACCTGATGTCCTTCAATCTGTAGCACCCGTTCTCTAGCTATGCATTGATCCTTGAGGTGTTTAACCAGTCTGTGAAATGATTGACGCATGGAGAGGAGGCTATTGCTTAGGTCAAAAGATGCCATCTGCCCGCTGAACCCCAACACCAGGATGAAAAAATCTTGTTTTGCTGTCCTTACCTGCATTACGGGAAAGAGTGAAAGGATGAAGAGGGTGCTGGCTCATTGGCGTCCGGTGCTTCTTCCAGAATCCCCTGAACCTAAAGACACTGCTCTAAAGCAAGGTTGACCTTTCACCTGGAACCACGGCAGCCTTCAGCTCCAATGGGCCATCACCCTTCCACCTGGAGCTGGACCGTCTCTGAACACCAACCATGTTCTTGCCAGCTACAGCTACCTCACCTGATCGAAGGTGAAACCCTCTCGCATAACACGAGCTCCAATCTAGCCATGTCTCGTCCTCCCCCTCTTCCCCCACAGGCCATCGAGGAACCACAGCTGCTACAGGAGATCCTCCGGCCTCGGACGAAACCAGCCATCTACGCCATTCCTTGTTCTGGCTGTACGATGGTGCACGTGGAAGAGACCAAGAGAAGAGTTTGCACTCGGTTGCAAGAACACCCGCAAGACAAGAAAAATGGGGTGGCGATGCACCACTTAAAAACCAAGCACCAGATAAAGTAGGCGAAAGCAAGAATTCTGCTGAAATCCGACTCCAGAAGGCAGCAGACCTCTGTTTACTCGAGTGTATGGTAAGTCAGCATTTTCGAAAGCCAGCATTCCCTTGATGAACATTCAAGAGCCTGCATCCCAAGGAATCGTTAAGATAGGCACCCCAAGTGTCACAAAACAACTGAACTCTACCTGGAGGGTGTTGCTGGATCCTCTACCAGCCAACAAACAGGTGACAGCAGCATGTGGTTGTATATAGTTAAATAGCCGGCTTTGTACAATTCTTGCAAGTAGCTTGAAGAATGTTGTGGATTATGGAATTTTCGTAATTAGACAACTGAAAATTAGCAGTCTTCAAGACATCTCTCCTCGGCAAAAGCGTGCGTAAACTTCTGTTTGTTTTGTTTTGGTTATCAATGAACGATTTTTGCAGTCCAACGAAAAACTTAAATGCAAAGTATTAATTAGTTCTCCCTTTACTTTGTGTTTATTACGCTAACAGCTACCCAAGTTAGAAGGTATTTCAGGCAATTAAATGGCACAGTTGAGAAAACATCTGGCTATGTCATGCTCTCTACGTCGTCATAGCAACTTCTGTCTCTGCCAAATTTGGGCAGGATGGGAAGCAAAGAAAAATTGTATATGTATGCTATCGACCGTATCGGTGTTTCGTTCTGTGACAGGAAGCAAAATAGTACCTCTTAAAACGAAAATATTAGAATGGTATATTTTTTTCCATGTTACAAGCTCGATCAAGTAATTTATTCATTTCGACAGTTTGCTTGGCAATTACTATTTAAGCATTTTGATATTGGTAACACCAGCTGTCAAAATGGTCGCTTGTGTTCTCTTCACTTTCCCTAAAATGATATTTGGGTATTGCGTTTCTTACACCTCACCCCGTCCTTTCAAAAGGAGTTGTTTATTCATTATAATGGTCGCGTCCGTTCTTGAGTCCTCCCATGATGCAACGCAAATTATCGAGTGAGCTGTACTGGCGGCAAGGCGCACTGACAGAGCTGAAAAAAAGTATCGGCCACTCCACCACCTTCTAAACTTCATCAAGGAAAAGCTACCAACAGTCAAGTCAGGGAAGTAATTCTAATCGTTGCGCGTTGATATCAGCAAGATGTATTCCTCAACAGTACCTTGAAAATAAGAAGGATTCATTAAGGCTACTGCAGAATACACTGTAGTAAGTTATTCTACCGTAAATAGAATGCAAGGACAACAAATTTGGCTTTAGAAGAATCTCCCTGAGCTTGACTGTTGAACCAAACAAAATGTTTTGTAAAAGCACAAATATGGTTCTTTTTCAGACCCACCAAATAGTGCTAAGAGCCAGACGTTCTGTTTTATTTCGTAGTACTGAATAAACGTTCGTTTCCCACTTATTTTTTTCTAAAGAAATTTACGCCCGCCTCCCCAATCAATCCCCACCTAACCACACGTTTTGGGTATAGAGCACAAATAATTTATTTTGTACGATTTGAGGGAAAAAAAGAAATAAGTACAAAAACAGCTTCGCCTGAAAAAAAAAAACCCTCAAGCTCGTATCTCTATAAAAATTTACAACTCTGGAGGCGCACAAGTCAACAATAAGTTTTCAGAATAAAAACCGTGAATTACAATTTGGCATTAAATTTCAGAGAACAAGAATTGTATGAAATGTTTCCTGAAATTGTAGGTCTGTTTCCGATCAGTTTTGTCTGAGACCCAAAACTAACGACAAGAATGAACAACTCAAGTGATTGTTTATTTGTGTGCCTGTGAATTTTCATGGAGATACACGAGTTGCCCTTAGGGGCGTCGTACACCCACAAAATGGGAGGGGGGGAAGTCAAAATCTTTTCCAACTAGGTAGGGGACTTGGGGAGCGCTGGGGGAATGCTTTAATGAGTTTGAGACAGCTGGAAGACCCAAATTGACATTTTTTTTAAAAGGAAGGGCTGGCACTAGGCGGCCCGACGTCCGCTCTCAAGCCGGCCCTCAGCCACCTCCCATTCCCCAATGGCACGACGCCCCTGGTTGCAGTGTAATAAGTTTGGAAATACAAGTTGAAAACAACGCAACCTAGTGTTACATACACTAAGAATCTCGTTAAGATTATCATTAGCGAAATCATTTTTTTTTTTCAAGTAAAGAACAGAAACAAGTATTCTTTCTTAACAACTTATGCCTCCGGTAGCCTCCAGTAGCAACGTTTATTTCCGTTTTTTTTTATTAACATGGAAAAACCTTTTTTAAAGCATCGCGCCTGCTAGGGATAAAAAAAAAAGAAGATTTTTTTCCTTCTGCTGGCATAGCACACGCCTACCAATAAACGGATTTCAGCAGCTGGCAGGTCGGCTTTTCCTCAAGGCAGTCTACAATGCTGGTTACATGCAGGGAGCTCCACTGTTGCTGGCAAAAAATGTCTATGATAATTTTTCTGAGGACTCAAGAACCGGCGCGCGTATTATAATACTGTTAGTTGCAGTGAATGTCTGCACCATTTCCAAAAGCTAGATCAATTTTGGCGACAGGTAAAATTTGCTCGCAATTCGGTAAATAGTGTAGTAAACACTGACGGGCTTATGCAGTCAATTTGAGAAAAATCGGAGGTGGGCGTTAACAAAACATAGCGCATTTTCTTACCTTACATCTGGACAACTATAATAGAAAATTTGGAATTTAATATCTTTTTGAATGATGTCGGAAAGGGCAATTTTTACTCCCTTTTCTTTGACATGAAGAGGGGAGGAGGAGGAGGTTAGAGAGGAGATGCCTTCCTTCAGGCCCAAGTAAACAGAGGAATAATCCAGTATTAACACATGGAGGATGAAGGGGCCAGTATGCATAGCGAGCAGTACTGGTTTTAGCTTTCCACACTATCTTTCCAATGCACTGCATGAAGCTTTTACTTAATCTTACACAGAAAACTATGATTTAAAGAGCGGGCGTCAATTCCACGATTTTGCCCTTAAAACATTTTAGGGGGTAGGTGTTGTGGGGGTTAACTTAGCCTTGGCTTTTAATATTCGTTTTACGGTATATAAGAAAGAAAAAAAATTCCATTAACAGTAAAGTTTTCTTTTTGTGTTTATAGTATTTTCCATATCTTCACCCTGACGGCCACATATTTTTATTTTTTGAAGAGGATTTGGCACCCATTGTGGTTTACGATGAGGATAAGGTTAATAAAATCAAGGAGAGCTCACTTACCTTTCAGCTGCTGGACTCAAAGGTAAGATTTTGCGGATGGACATAATCTAGTACTAACAAAGCTTACTGAAATACACAGTTTGTACAGTTCAGTAAGCTTTCCCGGTAGTTTCTTGGGAGTAAGCTGTTCTGGAAACACCCCTGTCGCGTATCCTGGATCGTTGCGTACTACCTCTGACGATCCAGACGAAAGTTGAGGGGGAGGCGATGGTTCACCTAGTGGGTGTTGGAAACACATTGAGCATCTCTTGCTGTTGGACTCTGAAAACTAATGTTTTTTTTTGGCGATTTTAATGCTGTTTCTGCCCAGTAAAGATTCGGAAATTACCGCCCCCACTTATTAAAATTTGTGATCCAGTACAACCTCATAATATCTTTGTTCCTCGCCTAATTACATGCACAGTAAATATAACAAAAATAATAACAATACATAGGCAAAATTACCACAATTTTTGTTTTCATTCACTGCTTGTCTCTGAACTGAAAGCTCACAAATCCTCCCCTTCCCCCTCCCATCTGTATCGTTTCATTTGTATCACCTTTTCGTTTAAATGGTGACTTGAGTGTATGATGTGCGTGACATTCGATGGGAGGTATTATGATGCTGCATAAGAAATTCTGTGAATGCGAGAAAACTTTCAGACAATTATATGTCAACAGAATGTTGAGATCTGGAAGATTCATTTTACAAACTTATGGAAGGAAAGTTAAGCCTAACGCATTGCTATGGACAGTACGCAAACATTCGTGATGAAGTCACAGAACGCCATGCCCACCGTATGCATTCTGCATCCATTGCCACCAGGGACGTAAAGGTTTGTTGCCACTGAGACTGTCGGCTATTTTCATGCATGTGCAAACGAAATACCAAGCAGGCCAGGCGGAAGCTAAAAAATAGTGGTACGGCGAACCGGCAAATCAGTCGTCTACCGATTTTCATATCTATTGGGGGCCCGGGGGGGGCCCCCGCGTCCCACCCCCCAAAATAATAATAAAAAAAAGTTACGTGCAACTAATTAAAACCCAAATCCTATTTTTATTATATTTAGTTTTCAAAGAAATTAATGCCGTCATTTTTTCACAATATTAAAAGGTGAGGCAGCGGACATCCGGCACATTCGTTAAAATTTGTGTTTACTTGAAGAAGAAAGCACAACGCCGCAAGATGATGATAATAATATAATATAATGATTTAACCAGCAATGGTGGTATGGTGATTGGAAGGGTTTGGGAACCACTAACACCAATACCAAAGTTAAGGGTATGTAAATGACAACATTACGACAGGGCCTAGACTCCCGTGTAGAGAAGCCCACCCGTGGTCAACACTTAATACTCACGCAGGAGGAACTTAGAAAGGGGCAAGGTCCTTAAGCACCGTCGAAAACCACTAACCGTGGTGGCAGAAACAGCCTCCTCAGTAAGAGAATTCCACGCCGATACGACCCGCAGGGCAAAGAAGTGCCGTCTACAATCAAGTCGAGAATCTAGATGACGAAGTTTAAGTTGATGGCAAATCAATGTCAAAATTATTTAAACAAATATAATAATCCTTTAGACACAATTTTATATCACACCGTACGAGTTGTTTCGTTTCGAACTAAGCCTTTCGCTTCGCCAGCCACTGCAGCGAGACGCTTGGCGCTACGGAAAAGTGGTATGGCTCTCGCCGGACCGGCGGACCGGTTCCGCCGGCCCTGATACCAAGTGCTACCGGGTTGTACATAAAGCAACTGGCTTCTGTGTATGGTAAGAAACTTTTTATAAGAGGCGTTATAGAATCAGTTCTCCCGACTTTCTTAAAACCTTAAAGCCCTAACCAGACTGGCTGCTCGCGGCTGCACGCCGACGTAGTATGGTGTAAAAAAGACTTCAATATTCGTCCTTAACGCAACACCAACCACACGATTGCTGCAATTTTGACCTTGTAGGCACGTAGTCACGCATAGCTTCGCACGAAATTTGCTTCTGTCTGGAGAGGCCTTTATGGTGAATGCGGGGGTCTTTTTCGTTAGAGGGCGCAAAGCCACCGTTTTTCATTTACTACTCTGTACGTGTCGTAATGACTTTTGGAGCATGCTTCTTTCTTTTTTATATCTTTATATAGACCCGCATTAGTTCGAAATAAAATATATCTTCATTATCTCTTCTTTTTTCGTTTGTGGCCTTTTTTGTTCCAGAGCCAAGACAGTGACATATTTGCTGTGAACGATGTTCGTGTTTCAAATGACACATACTCGATTTATAAAGTCAGATTATATTTGAAAAAGAAGTTGAATTACAACGTTGCACCTGAACACAAATTACTCCTTGTAGCAAAGGTGAGTACGGGAGGTCTATTTACACAACTTATTTTTTGAACAAATGTTTTGTCATTCATAAAAATTAAAATCTAGACACACGGTGTGTCGTGCCAAGTTAAGCAACAAATATCGCAGCAAACATCACATCAATTCAATTGTCGAGGTTGTAAACCATTGTAGAGCAACGCTATAGCATCAGCGTCTTATATCTTGAAGCATAGTTGGGTATATTTCAGACACTTACGGAAAAATAATAATGCGGTACAAAAGCTTAAATTGTGTTGAAATCGTGAGCAATGACCCACCTCACGAAAATTAACTCGTGTACGAATGCCAGCTAAGCTGCTTTCAAGGCAAAATCTGAGCTTCAATAACGTTGAACATGTGTTACTAGTTACTAGCTAGTTCGTTCATCCCCATGTTAATTTCCATAGGGTGATTATTCATCGATGTCGAGATAACGGGAAGGCTTCCAGCTATGAAATTGGACTAATCGGTGCAGTACAATACGAACTGAGTACCTTTATGGTTTGGAGCCTGAGGGGGGGGGGGGGGGGGGCGGGGGTGGCGGGGGAGGGCGCGTAAGTAAGAAAATATGGTTATAACCATTGTTAGTATTTTCGGCATCGTTTCTCATTGGACGGCCAAAGTTCGGACAATGAGAACGTGTATACTGACGTGCGTGCCTAGACACACACTAGTGTATCACGATAAATCTAAACAACGTTGCAAATAAATTGTATTCACGTCCAATTCACGAAGAATAAACAACCTGTGATAACAAAGCCAAAAACTGGTAAAGAGGCCACCAAGTTGAGAGTGGTTCGGTCCTTCAAAGGAGTGATATCAACACACCAAAACTAACTTAGTAAAACAAATTACAATAAAATTAAAACCAACCAAAAACCTTTAAAAAGATGACTAAGTTGAGAATGGTTCGGCCTATAGGCAAAAGGTAGTAGCAAAGTGTTGAAAACCAATTTCTTGTTGACGTGGCACATTATTGTACAGCTGCACGGGGTTGAGTCAATACACAATTTAAAAAAAAGGAGTGATGTCATATCAAAAGCCAAAACTGGTGAAAGGGGCCGCCAAGTTTCGAATGGTTCGGCCCTTCAAAGGAGTGATATCAACACACTAAAACAATCGCCAACTTAATCGCACCGAATAATACTTTGGACGTTGAATGAAAACTTGAACATTGCTACCGAAAGTAGCAATGTTCTAGTTTTCATTTAGCCTTCGAACTATTAAGCGGTGCGATTAACTTGGCAAATGTTTTGGTGTATTGATATCACGCCTTTGAAGGGCCGAACCATTCGGAACTTGGCGGCCTCTTTTACCAGTTTTGGTTTTTGATGTGATTTACAACTATCATGCCATATAGTTTGGTAATATTTTATTTTATGCTAAATTACTTTAAACAATTTTTGAGCTACAATGTTGGTGTTGAACTGTTGAAGAGCTATCAAAAATTGGTTTGAATGGTCAGTGGTGGATTTGGGAATTATAGTGATATTGGGAAAAGTGGCTGGAATGATATTACTAGTTACATGTAGGATACTATGTGGTATTAGCCTAAGAATTTTTTTATGGGAATGGGACAGGGGCAGGAACAAATTCACATACACTTGGCTGTTCTCGGGTCGAATTGTATGAGAAAAATTGCGTACCAGAAATGTAATGCTACCGAGGTGATCAAATGCTGCCTACCCCAGACAGAAATTTGCCTTTCCTGTTCCACAATAAATGCTGTGCGTTGAATGGTTAGAGTTGGCTGTTGACTACAAGATTTTATTGCTATAAGGATCCAATTTAAATTCTACCACCACAGTCATGTACCCTGTGGTCGGAATCAGTTGGAGTAGGCGTGGGTTTTTCAGGATTACCTGTCAACGTTATGAACCGTATAACTAGCACATTAGGAAGTCTAATGGGTGGTTACATGTCTAAAATTAAAGCCTTCCGTGCGGGATGAAGTTAAATATCAGATGAGAGTCAACAACTTTCAACCGCTTCCGAATCCAAGATGGTGGCCAGTGCAGAAGTAGGAGCTTTGACATTGACCACGTATCCCAGTTTGTTTGGTGACATCCTCATGCCTGGGTGCAGTTCATCATCACGAATCCCCGTTATGTCTGCAATTTTTTTTTTGCAGTTGCAGATGTCTGCAAACCTAGCCCCGATTCGACCAGTTCATAATATTGGCAAGTAAGCTTGAAGGCCTGAGCCTACTCCAATGAGTAAACGGTGGGGTGACTGACACGGTAGAAGTTAAAATAGAGTCTTTTTATCAATAAAACCTTATTGGGGTCAACATTGAATTTTAACCAATGAGCTTGCAACGGTTTTTGGGAAGTAGAAAGGCAAACTTGTGTCAGGGAGGTTGGCAGCCTATGGTGGCTGTCATCCTGGCAATATCACATTTTTACTATGCAATTTTTCTCATTCAATTTGAGCCCCTGAACAGCCAACTATACGTGAATTTGTTCCTGCCCCCCACCGCCACTTCTACAAATAATTCTTAAGCTGATACCACATAGTAACAAGGAAAATCAGAAACAAGCCAACAGCGAAAAACATACACTAGAAATAACTTAGTTCA
>JAHWFP010210904.1:91112-116880 GCA_023313725.1 Lithobius niger
TGAACTAAGTTATTTCTAGTGTATGTTTTTCGCTGTTGGCTTGTTTCCGATTTTCCTTAGTATTATTTCCAGCGATTTGTTCTATTTATTTCTATTTATTATACCACATAGTAACCACATCGAAGAAGAAGAACTTTTTTTTAGAGAGTGTAGCCTCGGAGCACCAAGAAGCTATTGGATATTCCCTGATGTGGAATTCGTCACATGCCATCACAGGACGTGATTTTCTGCTACCCTCCTCTCCGACTATTAAGACTCTTTTATATCAAGCTGAAGAGGACGAACAGCTCCTTTACTGGAGCCTGTAGGATGGCTCAAACGCAGATCTTGCATATTCTGCTTCAACGGTAGCATTAAATGTGTTCTTGACGGAGCTGGTCGAATTAAGAAGTGAGATTGTACTGCTGGATTGTATTCAACTAATGAAGAGGGCCGGAACTACACGTGTATACATTCGAAAGTAGAACGGGGGTTCCCTCAAGATCGTCAACCAAAGCTCACACAACTCATTTCTGCAGAGAGACCACTTTCAAATGGAAATGCTGGCATCAGTCAGAGAATTCCTTCGGCAAGGCACGTGCAAACCTACCTCCATGTACCCTTGCCCCCATCCATCTTCCATGTCCTCTGGTTCATTTCAGGAGGACGTACATACCACTTCAAGGTGATTCTGCTTGGTGTCCGCACGGTACCCCATATCTTCACATATGCCTTGGGACCAGCAGTAGGGTCTGTTCACCACCATAGCATATGCTCTCATGCTTGCCTCGATGACTGGCTATTTTTCAACCTGTGTCTACGGTACTTCCCTTGATACTGGGACTTTCAGTTCTGCCAGTCCCTTTTCATTAGATTGGGCCTAGGTGTCAACTGCAAAAACATGCTTCCTCCCAGTGCAAATCTTCGTATTTCTGGGGGTGGCGTTTGTCTTGCCTAACCTCTTGATGCCTCCAGGTACAGCTTGTCCTTAGTATCCCTTCAGCATCAGCAATCAATGTTTGCTAGACTTGGGAGTAATGATAGCTAGACCAATGGATTCCATAGCTATGGTTGTGCCTGTGGGTACATGAAGGGCCAGACCCATGCAGGAGACCCAGGTTCAGGAGAGATGAATGGTTCCCACAGCACTCCAGGGAACACGAAATTCCCCAAGTTTAATCTGCCCTGGACTTCTCTGCAGTGGTGGCTACAGGAACACAAACTAAACGTATGGTACCAGTTCACCCCAGCTCTTCTGCTCTTCATGGATCTTCTGCTCTTCAATTTGGCTTCAGGGACTTGATCGGAAGAGGAAAGTAGCCTTCACATCAACACCTTAGAAATGAGAACTATTGTCTGCACTGTGTAGTTCTGGTCAATGCTTATGAGGGGAAAGTGTAGCAGTCATTTGGATAATACCACAGCAATGACATATGTGTGGAGATAGGGTGGGACATGTTCTCGCACCCTGATGGAGGGTCGGGTTACAAGTTGGTCGGTCTGTGTTTGGTGTATCACTTGGCGTTACTGCACGGACATATTCCTGGGAAATTGAATGTCCTCACTGACGAACTTTCACGTGCGGACATCGCCCTCAACTAAATGGATTTTCCGTCCACAGATTTGTCAGATGATCTTTCAAAGGTGGGAATACATTGGGTGAAACTTTTCACTACCGATGCCAACAGGCAACTTTAACTTCATCTCTACATGCCTGGACCCTCAAATGTCGACAAAGGACAGAATCAGCATCTTGTGGGTAGGGATATTTCCTTTTGCCATTCCCCCATTTTCCGTCATGCAGAAGGTGCTGAACAAAATCCTGTAGTCATCCCAGGTAGTCATCCTTCATCCTAATAGCCCCTCTTTGGTGGACAGCACCCTGGTTCATGGTCCTACTATACTCCAAAAAAAGAAGACCCGACCCAGCCCCAAACACAGATCTGCTTTCCTAACGCCGGAGCCAGATGCTTCATCTAGATCTGGCCATTCTTCATTTTCACGCGTTTAGACTCTGAAGCACAGCCTGAAGGACGTGTTTTCTCATCGCCACTTACTCCAATGCCTTAGAGTGTCACCAGAGATGTACTAAGCAAAATAGTGAATATGGTTGTATGGTGTGGTGAGAACATGGTGGCCCCCTGCAACTTCTCAGTGATGTTGCCGGCACTCTTAGAACGACTTTTCCAGGCCAGTTTTCTGTAATATTATTGCCATATGGGGATATTGGTCTATAATAAACCCTGTGTTGTCACATGTAGGTAAAGTAGTATAAGTGTGGTGAAATCGAGGTTAGATCAGGCATCTAGCAATATCTGACTTAGGGTCCATCGTGTTTTCTCTGTCTGGAACCTATCCCTGATGCTTGGAAGCTCTTCTGCAGCTCCTTACGAACCTCTGCGATTCGCTTTTACACCTTACCCAGATACAGTTTTGCTGGTAGCTTTGGCAACTGCAGCCTGTCAGAAAGAACTGGCACCATTCATCAGGGAGGACGTTCACAAACTTTCACAAAGGAACTGGTCAGGCATCACCCTTGTATTCCTTCCCGAGTTTGTGTGAAGATCCAGAGGTCAGACGAACTCCCACATCCATAGCTTTCTGCATTGTGGTGGAATCCCTGAGCAGGCAGTATACAGTGCTCGATCCGTACCTCACGATTTTACTTGGAAGCTACGAAAAAACTTCGCCTGTTTTTCTTTCTTCTGGAAAGAATGCTCTTCGGATTCCTCTTTTGCGTAGCATAGAAAATGTTTCTCAACAAAACTAGCAATGTGGATTTGCGAGGTGATCAAAAGAGCCTACGACATTACTCCATGTCATATGGACCTCCCCCTAAAAGAGCGAGCATACAAATTCAGAGCATTGGTATCATCCTGGGCTTTAGCCGTAGGTGTGTCCATAGAGGAAGTCGTGGTAGCTTGTTCGTGGCTCAACAAATATAGTTCCATCAACCACTACTTGCAAGATGTCACTGGGCTGGAGGAAGTGCAATCATGAAAGAACATGTTACGTCTTGCAGTTGTCTGGGCAAGAGGTGACGTGACCTAACTGATGGTGAAATGAAATGAAGCATTGTTTTAGGATGGTACCTTTTTGTAGTATGTTTTATTATGAGATTCTGGTATTGTATGTGAAGATACCTCCGTGTTTGGCTCGACCCACTTCTTGTTGGACAAAATCAGCCAATAACTAAAGGGAAGTGTGCTTGGATAAAGGTGAAAAATGAATTTTAAATTAGTTTTTACTTATCACAAAATATCTGCCTTCATGAAATCTCACCCACTGTCCCCACTCTCGCCTAACCGGATTGTTCGCCAACTAAAGGTATGGGACCAGGTCACAATGCCTGCTGTGATGTGAGCAGAGATGCCACACTGCTGGGGACCTGCAGAAGCTTACAGCTAAAGTTTTTTGGCATAGAATATTAAATGAACGATTTAAGCCAATAACTAAGTATTTTAGGATAAGTAAAACTAATTTTTACGTTTTAATTTCCGTTTTTCAGTGAGCCAAAATGACTCTATTGATAAATCGCGTGAAGTAATGCATGAACAGACACAATAAATAAAGCATTGTGAAAATGAAAAGGAAGCTTGGCAATGAAGTTAGCAAAACAAAAAGTTAAATTGCTACGTTGACAATTTTTGCGGCAAAAGAAATGATGCCAATCCTAGTGTTTCATTATGATGCCACGATGGAAGCAGAAGCACCGTGCATGCACGCACGTGATATTTACAGCGGTCTAGGAACCTGAGCCATCAATTTGTTGTACAACACAGCCATGGACCCAAGTTTTCTTCAGAGAATCGTGATGGAACTGCAACATCAATGCTGACGGACCGGAACGACAATCCTTCACGAGGTTATTGGATGAAAAAACCACCAAAAGATTCGCATAGAGGCAATAATGATGCAGTTCTCATATCTCTGTGCAGGACAGCCCAATCATGAATTACAGGCGTTGCCCACTATTTCATGATTCTGTTCTATCAGAGTGGATGGACACCATGACACTACAATTGACACGCAATATTTTGCTAATTCGGATCTACACAACTTTGTTCAATGCTGCTTCAGGGTTGAATATCGGAATTAGTTGCAAGCTTCAAATAAAAACCCAAAACCTGGCAAGAAATTAAAGAATGCTTTCCAAAAAGTTCATGACTGCTCAAGAAAGGATTGTGCCGATCTACATCACCAGACAACATGGATTAGGACCACCTGCTGACTTTGTACATTCTGATGAGACACATCAACAAACTTTAGTTCCGAAAGAAGTCTGGTAAGCAAGCACAGGTAGTTATCAGACAAATCACAACCTTCGTCTACACTTTGCCATGATGTGGACACCCAGTCGACAGCAGAGCGTCTACAGAAGATTGAAAGCCTTTCCAACTTCGAGCATTTTCCAGAGTGAAAGCCAGACAACATCATCAACAAGAGTCAGGTGAAACACAGTCAACAGCAAATGCTCACTGCTCAGCAGCCACAGCAGGAACTGACTCAGCAGCATCATCATTATGTTCCCGCTACAGTGTCAGCATCAAACAGAGAATTGACCCTCAGTGTCTGAAACTTAGCCTGCAGCACCTTTCTTCACTCCTGCCATCCTCCCTCAGAGGCCAATGACCTAGTACCAAGACGAGGCAGACGAGGCCAAGACCTACCATCCCAAAGCCGTGGCACCGTAGAGTTGGCTGCTACAGATGCAAGGAATTAGGCCACATTTCTACTTTCTGTCTGCTACCGAGGAAGCCAAGGGAAAACAATGGGCCAGAAGACAAAGCTGAAGAACCAATAATGTATGTGGGACCACTTAAGAAGATGCACTCTCGAGCGAATATTATAGCTGATCAGGAGCGTAGAGCTCTACGTAGGAATAATGAAATGTGTCATGTTATTAAAATTAAACAATTCAATCAGGATTGCATACAATGTCAGCTACCATAGTGGTTTAGATTCAGCATCAGCAGGGCATGCCATTAAAATGGAAAGGTTGCTGCGCTTAGCCTAATGCAGAAAAAGAGAGTGAGCCCTACACACGAGTGCCACGGACGTATGCAAACGGGTCAATATGCAAGCTGCCAAGAAGTCAGATCAAGATACTCATCCCATTGTCACTCGGGGACAACACATTGCTATGGTCTTCTCTGTGTACGTTAAACCGGCAATCGACTGTATCCTTGGCAAGGATTACTCAGAAAAGTTGAGCTGCACATTCACTACGTAAATACACTTGAGAACTTCGACAAAACATGATGCACTGGAGAAGAAAGACTTAAAAACCAGCTCACAGATGGTCAGTCAGAGTATTGAGAAGCCACGCTGGATGAGTGCAAAGATAAATTTCTGTGAACCATCAGCACGCTGCACCCAGAATCAAACCCAGTCTACCAGCGAGTCTACACTGCCTCTCCGGAGAACAAGAAAGAGATAGGGAAATGGTCAATGAGTTGGAGAAGTCAGGACGCCTCGAATTTGCTGACATCAAAGCACTCAAGCGGTTGTTTTTTTTTATTTAATGTTTCAGTAATAAATGAAAATGATAATATAAAATTACCAGCTCATTTAAGTCTTTTTGTATTTCATTTGAAAATATGTGTATATTTTAGTGTACATAAATATAAAAAAATCTTTTTAAGCTATAACCCAGCACAAATCGCCATATTTAGAAACAAATGAATCCCCTTAACAACATAACAAAATCTAACTAAGATTAACAAATTTACTACAAACTTTTTTACGGGAAAGTGGTGGGCACAATGTCAAGGAAGCAATCAAAGTAAAAAAAAAAAAAACCCTCTTAATTTTCTGTGTGTAGCTTTTGAATGACAAAGAAGTGTTGATTTGTAATCAAGATATTGAGCGGTTCGTTTTTGAAGAAAAAAAAATAAAGCAATCAAATCCAAACTTAGAACCATGAATTCATCCTTTGTTACAAAATACGTAGTGGTTATAGCACGGATTTTGCAACAATGGGCCGGTATAAGCCATTTAATGCACACTTTTGGTGAAGCGACGTCCGAGGAGGTGTTGCATCGTCCGAGGGGGCGAAGCCAAAGAGGATGTTCTACACCTTCGAGGACGTCGCTCTACCAAAAGTGTGCATTAAATCGCTTATACCGGCACATTTTGCAAAACCATGCTATAACTTCCTTATTACCCTACGTTCATCTCTTCTAGCAGCAGCTCCGAACAGAAATACCGTTGTTGGAAGAAAGGAGAATTTCTCAGGTCCTTGTTTTCCGAAAGCTATAAAAACAATCGAACAACAGTGCTTTAACATTGCTTTGATATGACGTTTCAAGCGTCATACTATTATTACAAAATCCATTGTTCGTCGAAGGGGAAAAATAAAATGAAGCATCAACAGTCCGTTACCCTGAGCAACGATGTCTTAACAATACGTTTTGAACGGTCATCCCACGTGGGATATTGTTACTGAAGTTTGGTTGTAGTTTGCGGGATCAAAATCTTATTTCCCTTCTTCGCTGCAACAATATAATCTATCTTAATCTATGGTTCGATGAAGGAGCTCTTCGGAATCCACCAATTATGCCGTCGATAGAGCTGTTGCAGTTGTTGAAGAACGCTATGTTGGAGGTTTAGAATGTAACACTGCGGAAAATTGAAAATAGTGATCCAAAGCAGTGTCGGATTGGACCGTCCAAGAACCCGGGAAACCCCGGGGAGGCCCCCACTACAGGAGGCCCTTGTTAAAAAAATAAAATAAACTTTATTGAACAATTCACACGAATTCGTATGAAAATTGTATTTTAATTTTCAGGAAAACGTTTTAAATCACGCACATTTGTTTAAAACTACGCTAGCTTTCTTGATACTCTCATACTGCAGGAAAACCTTGTTTCAAATTTTTTAAGAAGTTAGAAATGAATTCGTGTAAAAAATTGCATCGCTCAGATGCAGGAAAACGTTTCAAATTCACGCTCTTTTCATGGAAAAACGTTAGCTTCCGGGGTGCCACCCCCCAACTCTCCCAACCTCCCCAACCGGCGTCACGTGTTTTAAATTGTGTCTCCAAGTTGCAGAAATACGTATCAAATTTACGCCGATTTCTTACGCCGAGGCTTCCCCCCCTCCCCTGCCCACCCAAATACCCCCTTCGCCCGGTGCAAGTGTTCCTGAGGCCTCTGCAGTATATTCCCGGAGAGGTCCGACCCCTCTCAATCCGAACTTGTTCCAAAATAGCGTATTGCTTTACAAAGATGGTCATACTTATAAGAATTCTAAAAGTGTGCAAAATAAGTATGCAAAATAAGTGTGCAAAATAAGTATGCAAAATAAGTGTGCAAAATAAGTATGCAAAATAAGTGTGCATAATAAGTGTGCAGAATAAGTATGCAACCATTGTTGAGCATTGTTGCAACTGCACGAATACGGGATTTATACAGCATCGTTTTAATAATGGTCAGGACGACGAAAGTAGGGTAATAATAATTATGTAAGTAGCTGAGACACGTGGTAAGATGCATGTTACACACAACGGGTGTAGTTAGGGTGCAGGGAATGATGTTTACATGCGTCCATCCCGCCTGGCACTTCGATAAACTGGGTGACGAAAACCAGGTTCAAGACCACAGCCTGCATAGGGCATAGTACCTATGTCGTGCTGGCTACTGGTGAACATTTATTTGCCAGGTAATTTGTCTATTCTCATATTGACCCACTCCTTTCCCCTTTACAGCTTCCATTGGTTAGTCTAAAGGGTCAACCTTCCTACCCTGTTCCAATTACAAAGGCACTGCGGATTGGAACCTAAGTCTGAATATTTCGTATCATATGCTGGATTCCTGCTATAAGTGTATTAATATAGAAGGTACCAGAACATGGATGAACATGTTTTACTAGGCACTCCGCGTGACTGATTTGTCTGTCTTTTATCTCTTTCAGGATGGGGGGAAGCCAAGTAAAACGGCTACATGTAACATCACCATTGAAGTTACTAAAGAAGACCCAGCCTTTAGCCATGCACTGTACAAGCCTGTTGCCTCTCAGGTAAGTAAAATTAAATATTAAGTAAATAAATAAATAAATAAATAATATGCCTGTTTACGTAGTCCTTTAATTTTAAACTCCATGTTAAACTGAAAATTTAATTTTGTATGGCCTTTGAAATATAAAAAAGACATCCTAAAATTTCTCGTTGTTGAGCCTTTTGCATTTTTCTGCTGTAATTTTAATGCTTTGCACATATTCTTTTATCTCCTGATTTAGAGATGACGCTGTAAGAAGCACATTTTTACGTTGCACGATTCCGTTGTATTGTTTTAATTTTTCAGTTTTAATCTTAAATTATTCAGTGCCGGTGCTAGTTTTAAACAATCCTCAATAAACCTTTCGTCAGTAATGCGTGATACTTCTTTTAAAGCTTTCCAAAGATAAAGTGGAATTGGAGATGGACAAAGTCATATACGCAGAAGATGAAGACAAAAAGCAACTCGAGCCTCTTGATGACTCCATTCATAAAGACTAATCAGGTATGTAAACTGCCTAACCTGTGGCTAGCGTAGTGTACGATAATAAGTGTTGGACAAGGGCGTAGACTTCTAGCAAATGCTACTCATAGCTAACAAGAAGAGTGAGAAGGATCTGTTACATGCAAGCATGGCAAAGGGCATGGATCATGAATTGAACATGAATACTGTCGCCAACCATTTTGAAATTTAAACCTGCCGATTTTGGCTCTGCCGATCTTCTGACTTGGAATGAAGCCTTCGACAATGGAAGTTTAAAAGCTTGTTATTTCAAGAGGAATTGTTTTCCATATTGTCATGGATAGACAGGATATAAATCCTCTGCTAAATGCTACTAAACGTTACTAGGTTGGTAAAATGTGGCTTTGAAAATTTGGGCATTTTACAGATTTGATATATATATTTTGTAATTTTATTTCCATAGCAAGTTCCTGATATAACTTAGCACAAGAGATATTAGTCGTTACAAAGAAATTTTCTTTTTCATTTATTTTTGCTGTCTTGTCTTTTTCTTTGCGCTCTGCACATAACTTTCTACAAGACATACGCTAGTATGTAGCCCACCAAGATTAAGTGGTAACATTAATGTTTGTCCTACCCAAATAAAATATACTTGAGCATGGGGACCACTAAACACTAGTGTGTTTTAGAACTGAGGCACATTTTGGCTGATTTCGGGCAGCTGAGGGTTGGAAGGATGTCAAATATAATACAAAAAGACAGAAGGTACAGCAAAAGGAGGGCTGGATTGGGGCGAACAAAGGAAAGAAAGAGGAGTGGGGAGGAGAAATGAGGATGGGGAGGGAGGAGTGGTGGGAGAAAGGGAAACAGAGGGGGCAAACAGAGTGAGGCGTTTCATTCATTCGACAAAACACTGTTCTTGTCCTGCCGTGCCTGTTTGTTGTACTTGTTTTTCTCTTTCTCCACATGCCCTCAGTCCCCTCTGCCAGCCTACCTTTGCAAGTGTGCGCAACGTTGGAGCATCTCGTGTCGTTTGACAGCTTGTTTGCCTCTATACTAGATTGACCATTGGCAATGTCAAGCTGACCTTGGACATGCCACATAAGTGGTCACAATGTTACACAATACGTTTTGTCTTCTACATTAAAGTGCACGAACTTTGCAACACAAAATGTCATAGGCGGAGATTCTCTTAAAAAGAACTGCTCAGGGGACCCAACCGAAAGTTAAACTCAAGACTGCATTTCTATTGGCTTTCCTTTTTGTCTGAGTCCTCACTGTTTGGGTTAAAACCCGAATACTCGCTTGTTTCTCCCTCTGCTTGATTGCCATGCGTCGTCTGCTCTGCCAATACAAGGGGAAACTCGACTAATAATTTGTGTCATCACGCCAAAAACGTACTCAGCCTAATCTTCAATGAACTTATTCCAACCCTCTCTTAACTACACCACGTCTACTTCTGTGTAAAGCCACAACTCCATTTACGCGATACCAACAAGCAAGCTAGCCACGCTACACGGACTAGCGTGCCGTTTTCCTCTCGCTTCTCGCTCCTCAAATTCCATTCAAGCGAGCATTCAAGCCACTTGGCGACACTGCGATACACTAGCGTGACTCTGATTGGCCCTGAGTGGCTCTAAAATAAATGCATATTTTTGCTCATAGCTAATTACTGCAAGACTTTCAGATTCATACAATAGCATTTTCGGAATCAGTGGATTATTCTCTAGTTTTTCATAACGAACGCAAGTTTCCCAACTTTTGTGAGAAATGAACGATCGTTTCTAGCGGTGATTTAGCTCTGCGGCCTGTGGCCTGTTTTGATCGGAGACGAACAATAGCGCGATTTGAACCTAGTCTGCCTGCCATTTCATGGCCCCGATTATTAAATGCATTCCTATTTAAGTGCCGATTCATTTTGTTTGTCTAACAATTAAAATATTTAGCTAAACTGAGTGACGAACCGATCGAGTACAGGGATAGGCAACGGCTTGTTTATGGCGCCATTTTGCCAGAAACGTCATCAACTCCCCTCTTCCTGATTGGCTGCCAGCAGAGCGAGCCGAGCGAGGTGGCCTCGCTAGCCGAAAGATTCTGGGCCGAGTAGAAGCGCGCGAGACGGCCTCGCTTACCATGGCGAGACGTTGTAGCTCGCGTATCGCGTATATGGAGTTTGCTGCGCTAGGCCATGCTTTGCAGCTTTGGTCTCGCGAGACTCGCTAGCTGGCTGGTCTCGCGTAAGTGGAGTTTGGGCTTAATGGGCCATCGTGGGTGGTCTTTGTTCTCATCCCATACATGGAAGTTGTCCACTAAATACCGCTGCTCCCAGCCGGATATATCGAGCTACATGTTCAGAAACCTATTCCAAAAAAAATGCTGGTACTTCAGTGAGGTGAAGCCCATCATCTGCAAGTGCTGCTATCTTCAGAAAGTGACTGGTCTCGTATAGAGCAGCGTCATGTGACGTCATATTGGCTACAAAAGAGATAGCAGCAAGGGGCACTAGCTTAAAATGGAGGGTTAAACAACGGCGCTTCTAGTCAAGGCAGTGCTTTGAGAGCGGCTTTCTTAGTCGTAAAAAAAACGTTGTTTTCTCCATTCCCTTATGCTGCTAGGTTGTAATTGGAAAATAAAGGCTCCATTTGCTTAAAAATGTCAGCAACTGCCAACAAATCGACAAAAATCGCGCGTTATAGGCCTAGAAATCCACTCTTAACAGCATTGTCTTCATAGACGCCCTTCATTTCGCCCTCCAGTGCCCCCTGCAGCTAACCCAGTTACTGGCTCCAACCATAGAGTTATATACAATAATACTACGTCATGTCACTGCCCTATTGGCAGATTCCAAGCACATTTTCAAAACTGTCATCCAATAGGATGCTTGCTCGCACGATCCCCATTTCTGCATTTTCACGTTGGTGCATAAAACGTCATGACAGATTTTAAATAGGACTTATGCGGTGGAATACGTCAACAGGTATGTTCCCTCTATATCCTGCTTGCCTGTCTACATGGATCATCCAATATCATCCCATAAAGCATGATGCACTTCACAGCTCTGCTCTCTGCTGTAACCAAAGTATTCTACCAGATACGCCTTCCGACACCGTTCCTAATGCTGATGTAACTGTGTCCACTACATCATGTACGAACGAACGAACATTCAGCCTATGCAGATGAAACAGAAGACCCGAAATGTCCTAGAAAAGATAATTACTTTCACAAATATAATCTTCCCAAGTTCTAAAATTGCTTTATTACCACTTCTTGTTTGCTGCAATTACAAATGTATTCGTTTTGATCTGTCTTGATACCGTCGCACAGCATAATTTTCTGGCCACGAGTTGCATGACAAATATCTATTTCATTCTGATTTTTACGGCACATATGCTTGTACCCATTCCTACTATAATACATGCACGTATGCGTAAACTCTAAAATTTACAGCATTCAAACCATCATGAAACCATGATCATATCTTACAACCATGGTCTCTTATTACTTTTTCCTCTTTTAATTTCAAAAACCATTCTTCAAATGGCTAACGAATTCCTTTAATTACTTTCCAATGCTTTCTTCACGTAGCAAAACAGTTGCCTATTCACTTTCTTTCACTATCAGCTGTGCGGGAGGGGGGGGGGTAACATCGTCTTTTCTGTGTGAATTATGTCCATTTCTCTTCACTTCCATTGGAACACATGTTAGGTAGCCAATACTTGATCATGAGTTGGTTGTTTCGTCACCCCTATTGTTTGATCTTGGAACGGCAACTGTCTCCTACATGTCATAATCCTTCTCGTTCTCTTTCGGGGTAATCTGCCGCCTTGCCAGGCAGCCACCTGCACTTGTTAAGTGGAAGTTTTGCGGCAGCTATTTCCTTGTGTTTTGTTTTCCTGTTTTACATGTCGGTACGTGAATATGAACGTTTTCTTGACCAAATTTAATGTTTCTTGAAAAATATGTAATCCAATCAGGGTTAATGATGCTTTTTTTCCTAGCCTGAGGGGTTTTTCTGGTAGGTGAGAGTGGAAAAAAAATCTTAGCGTTTCGCATAATGCCCAAAACTTCCTAAAAGAACTTTCTGGATTGAACTCGTTGAAATTTGGCAAATTCTTGAGAGAACATGGCGACCAATGTGGGTATTGTTATTGATACTGTGGGCTCTTCAACCCAATCCATAATGGAGCCCTCTATTTCGGAGATATTTAACTCTAGCGAAAGTGACAGCATTGAAGTTGTTTATGTTGGGTCTGTAGCTGCAACAGTTGAGTTCAGCGATTGAGTATCTTAGGATAGCATTGATGACAACCCTCTCCAATGTCGGTCGCCACTCGCCATTTGGCGAATGGAACTCAACAGTTGGCGACTTGGAATATACCCTTATTCGCCAAAATGGCGACTAGCTGCGGAGAATCCCACTGAAAGAGGGATATCTCGGGAACCGTTAAAGTTAAGAGACGAACGGTTTGCGGCGGTATGCTCAAATTTATTTATATTTATGTATCATGCAAGATGTGGGTATAAGGCGAGTGGAAATTCTGAAATGGCGAGTGCGTTCTGAGCTCTACTGGCCAAGTGGCGACTGCTACTAGATTGACATTCGAGAGCGTTGATTGATGAACTCCGTTTGGTAGACCATGTGGGCAATATGATTCTTGTTGTACGGTGGGATGCTATAGTGGTAGGGGACTTTGTTGTGCCTGAGCGAGGACCTGAACCCAAAATTGCGATGCGCCTGCTGTTGCTATAGAAGTCGACCAGCAGCCACCAATTGTTGTGCTTGTACCTGAGGAAACTGTAAGCATGGTTTGCCTCTTCCACGCCCAACTGCGCTCGCTGCTGCTGAAAGCAAGAACGTCTTGCATGAGTTCGAGTTTAAAAAAGTCATTATTTATGGGCAATTATTTTCTCTCTAGTATTACCTACTAATTTCATACAAGCTGTACTGTTCAATACATTTGCCTTCATTATCACAACTGAGTGTCATCACTATTACATGTTTTCAGCAAAAAAAATCAATCAGCATTTAAACAAGGATTGGGTTTCATTCTATGTTATCTGTTTCAGACTCTTCGGATTCTCCAGGTGATTTGCTTGCCCCAAACTCTCCTTTCTGCCGTGCCTGCAGATGGACTGTTTTCCGATTAACAAAAATGACTTCCGTGCAGTGTAATACCTCAGCCTTGAAAATGGACACAAGACCATATTGTGACGTAGCAATGAACTGTGGTGCTCAATTCTCAGTTTTATCTTAACCTAGAACTTTCAACATTCTGAGGGGTGTTAACTTAAATGAGCCTGTAATTTTTCTAAACTCTATCTAAGTTTCACATTTCATAGGGGGTATCATAACTTAATGGGGTTTTAAATGGTTATGGTGATTTTCTTTTACCAGGCTACCTATGAGGCTATTTACATTGACGATACTAAATACAGTGGCAATGCTAATTACAATAATATTTGCAATGACGTGCTTTCAAACTGTGCTCCTAAAAAAAATGTCGAGGTGCAAACATTTTATTATGCAATTCCGACTGATATTTATAACTTTTATTACCTCGGTTTTGATGGTTATTCTTGCTGATTCGTGCCTTTTGTATAAAAATGCAATATTTACTTAAAATTCATTTCTGTAAGTGTTCTCTACAAAAAAAAAATAAAATGACAATCTTAACCTTCCCATAAGACACTACTTACAAACATAGGCCTAGTCTGAATTTACTTTTTTGAATAATTTAAAAATTACGCAAGTTATCGTCACAAAATTTCTTGTCTGCTGTAGCACTGGTCGAGAGTTTTATGAAGTGTCTTACATGACTCTCTGCTTCATGTTTTTCTAACACACAAAATTATAAACGTATTAATTTTTATGCATCTGCCAACTTGTGCGGCTACGCAATGATTCAGCACTGTCTGGAATGCATCTACGGTAAACTTATCTGTACTCATGATTTACTTGTGTCTCTTTCCCAGTGATTATCTACATTGTAAGCAGGTTTTCTTAACAGTTCTCTTTGATTGCATAAACGACCTATTTGGTGTCTTGCCGAATACTCTTCAAAGGGATGGAAGAATGGGGAAACAAGGCATATCCATTTTAGCATCATCACCAGAAGTCTCCTCATCATAAATTGTCAATGCACACGGAACTGTTCAAACTATAATAATGTTGTCAAAAATCCAAAGCCCGACAGTAGTATTCCCATCAAGAGACGGTACAAAAACAAATAAAACCAATATTTCTCCCTCTTTTTTTTGAGAGCCATCAACAGGAATCCTAAAACCGAAGGAAAACGTGATGCGCAAGTTCGGAACACCAATAAATCGATACAAACATGGTGATACTTACAAAAACCTCACTGGCAGTGCCAGTTCTTCACCTAAATGGGAAGCAAAAAATACCACATATTGCATAGTCAAGGTCCACTGTCGTGCAGTAAAACGACACCTTTGGAGGTAGGAGGGATAAACCAACATAGAGTGTGTTTTTAGGATCAAGTCAGTGATATCTTTCCATATTATTTACGACAAGAAGGGCACGGTAGAGGTTGAAGAAACTTTCGTGGTTGTTAGTAATGGTGATTACCTCCCGAAAATCATGAAATTTTATATTGCATCTGCGAAGCCAAGTCGCCCTATCTACCAGTTTTTATTTATTCAGATGTCTTCTTGCACCCTTCAGATGTTAATTATTTTCAACCTCATAAACTCATTCGAATTCTACAAATCTCAGACGACTGCAGTAAACACTGCTTTAATCATAAATTTACATCAAGACTTTTCTATTATGTAGTTTTGCTTGAAGTGTTCAAGATGTCACACGATCCCGTTTTAAAAACGGAGATGTGCCTCAGCTAAGCTGAATCTACATCATTAAAATCGTACGATGTGCGTGTAAACGTGCTTAAGTATGTATGTGTTTGTACCTCTACTGCTCTTAACTGTCGTACATGTCTAGTCGATGGGCAGTCTTTGTGCCCTGACAAGCAATAGTTGCATTTCAATCAAGTGCACAAACTGTATCAATGTGATAAAAGTGCGTGAAGATCGTTGATTACTATATAGTGACTACTGGCTACTAATTCCACTCACATAAAATAAATTATGCGACAGATATGAATGAAATTTGGTATTCAGCACTCTTTTAACTTCTATACGTGCCTTTTAAGGCTTGACGTTTGGGGAGGTATTAACTAAAAATATTGCAATTATTTGTAATGCTATTTTTCTGTGTGCTGGGAAAACGCCACCGGTGATCAAAATAAGCATTACTCGTTATTAGTGTTAACGAATAACAATGCAAACGGACTGCTTGAAATAATCGGCAACACAACATTGTTGATAATATGCACGCATTACTTGTTTGGCTTTCGGCCGATAAGCGCTTAATAAATCAGCAGGCCGCGCTACTTATTGTTGATGGTTGAATGGAAATTAGTAAACGCTTTAATTTATATGATTAAGTCCTTACTCCAGCAAAACTTTAAAAAAAATTGATATCTCCGTTCGTATTCAATATTTTTCTACCAAACTTGGCCAGATAGTAGATAACTGGGTAGTGGCAAAAATAAGACGCCACAAAAAAAAAAACTACAAAAGAAGTGATATCTAAAACAAAACCCACAAGGGTGAAAGAACCCGCCAAGTTTCAGCCAATCAAAGTAGTGATATCAGAGCCAAAAAGGCTGCCGCCAAGTTCCTACATTAGTTGCCAAGCTAATCTCACCGACTATTACATCACACGTTAAATCAAAAACTTGACCATTGCTACCGATAGTAGCAATGGTCACGTTTTTGATTTAACCTTTGATCTAATATTCGGTGGGATTGGCTTGGCAACTAGTGTAGTAACTTGGTGACAGCCTTTTTGGCTCTGATATCACTACTTTGATTGGTTGAAACTTGGCGGGTTCTTTCACCTTTGTGGGTTTTGTTTTAGAATATAGTTACAGAAACCGTTCAATTTTAATAGGACTGATTTTTTTCTATGCAATTTGTACGGACTTCAAAGCCTACTGATTTACATAAACATCCTTCTAAAACCGGAAATGGTTTTTAAAAAAAAAACTGCCAAGTTTCTAAAAGCGATTGCCTTAGAAGGTAGTTATACAATTAGCCTAGAACGGGTCGCCAAGGTTAACCCTATTAACCTGGTTACCTTTACACATATCAATCTTTATGCATTAGGCCGAAAGCAAATGAAAAGGAGACATAGCGATCACGAGTGTAGCCATGGCTGGCTCCTAGTTTCTTTGGCTTGGCTACAATAAATTAATCAGCGTACAACTAGTTGGTAAATTACAATTTTAAATTTTAATGACATGGTCGAAATGAATTAAATTTTTCAAAGGAGCAATCAAAACTGGCCAGCGTAACTGTAATGACGACAAGCTAAATTCAATTTAAGAACGTCGATAAGAGATGACGTAACTCATCTTATCAAACTCAAATACATGCTCAAAATTTTTAAATGGGCGTGGCCCGAATCTCGTAGCGCTTCAGAGACGTACCCAAGTAATGTTCATTACGGAAAACTACGAAAACGCCCTTAGTAACGTTTGACGTTAAAACTTGCCGACTAGTTAATAGCTACTGGTAACCAGCAGAGCTGAGGCCGCAGTTCGACTTCTTTCCTCCCAAGACAACTCGTAAGTCTTTCTTGCTCATCTTAAATGAAAAATCTGAAAATTGCTTACTGTGCAATTCCGTGTCAATAGGAATACATCGGCAAAAAACCTTTGTGGCTCTCGTTAATTAATTTTGTTTCGGGGAGATGTCAAATTTTTTTTTCAAAATTGATAAAATCCAATGTTTTCCCTAAAAAATTAGTGATGAAAGTGCAAAAAGCCAGTCATGAGGTCTTAGTTTTATGTTTTTTTTAGGTTGGGGGGGGGGGAGGAGGGGGATATTAAGGTTTAATGGCGCGTGGCCACTACTCAAAACATTACACAGATGTTAAACCCCAAATCTAGATCTAATCGTGTATATATGCCCGCCAGCAAAAATGGAAAAACTCCGAACAGGAGGACAGAATCATCACGCAACTGACTCGTAATGTCTCGCGGAAGGTAAAAATCGGCGACGAACGCCATCAAGATGATGGCTTGCCAAGCAGCGAGCAATCTCAGATTTCGTCGGGAAGTCCATTGAACTAGCATTAACAGGAACGACAGGAAGGCAAACTTCACGTGTGTTTTATTCGCTCCTAGTATCATTTAGTAATGGGCATTGGAAATCTGTTAGCAGTGGGTGCTTTATTGACATACTTGAATTGGTTCTGACCTATTTTTTTTTTTTTTCGATTTCGTTATTAGCATTGCTATAGTCGCCAGGGCAAATTACACTGAACCGTTGTATTAACAATGGTGTTATTGTTCGCTTTCGCGATGTTACAGTTAGGGCGCGTTTACGCATCGTCTCACTTTTGCATTCTCGCAGCTAGAACTCAATCGCGATGGCAAAGGTGACATTGCCATGGTAACAACGCTAAATGGATTAGCTAAATCCGACATCGTTCGAGTAAATACTTGCAGTCTTATAATCCGTGCCAATAATATAAAGAATTCCTCATGACGAAACAATTTTCCTAAACGCTTCTGAACTCACGTTATTTGCTGTTTTCGTTGCGAGGCGGCAGACATAAAACCGCCGCCATGTTGGAATTTAAGGTGATTTCTAGCTTCTAGCTGCGAGAATGCAAAAGCGAATGGTTGCGTAAACGTGCCCTTATAGCCATTGTTGAATCATTGTTCGATGACTTAGTATTGTAATCGTTTGAGGCGTAGTATTAGCGTTTTAACTGTAATGTGACAGACTTCACTAGTAATGCTAGTGAACTTAGTTTAGTATGCGTGTGTTGCTGCTTAAGTATAGTTTACTACGATTTTTACCATGTAAGCCGTGTTACTTTAATTCAGCACAAATAAATTCATCTTCATACATAGATCATAACAAAAAGCAGAAAGGTAAAAAACACTTTAGTAATTCAAAATATAAACAGAGTAGCCATCAGGTGCACGTGAAAGACGAAATCACGACGTTTCGGTTCCAAGATCGGAACCGTTTTCAAGTGAAAGGTTTAAAACATGTCAAACAACTTAAAAAGTAATAAAACAACAGCAGAGGGGCAGATGGGTCATGGTTCTAAACCCTACATGTCTTAAGGCTGTAAGGTCCCATACTACAATTTAAAATAAAACTGTTCCAAGATGCCCACTGACTGGCACAAATCCCACAACAACATATAAAAACGAGCAAATACAAATTTTCAGTCCTAACATGCTGACCTAGATCACCTAAAACGTAATACAAACAAAGATGAGTGCGATGTTAAACCATTAAAAAAGCCCAAACCGCAAATACTTAACAATAAAAACACACAAAACTAAAACGACAAGCAGCATCACTCTGCTGCAGCCAACAACACGGCCATGTTGGAAGGACGTCATACTCAGAATTCATAAAACATTTACACTTCAATTATTAAAGAGGTTAACCACTGCATTCTTGATGGTGTTCATAGCCCTTTTTCATTAACAGTAATAGTGTACGATTCCAGATGTAGCCTATTTTTTTCTAGTTTTTCATGATAAAGGATTTGAGTTTTGCTAACGTCTGTTATATGTTTTGTCTTGTTATGATGTTTGACAACTGCATATGCTTCGTCCTCCTTCACCAGGGCCTTGGCATGATCTCGTTTGCGAGTACCCAAAGCCCTTTTGCATTGCCCAACACATATAAATGGGCAAGTTCGGCATCCAATAACATACACTGCATCTCTATGTGAGTCAAGGACTGGGTTTGACAAAGCTTCATCAAAATTGGCACATGTGGGTATAAAAAAAATCGGAATTGTCAGTGCCAACATTCGGATTAAGAGAAGAAGGGAGGGAGGGGGTGGGCGAATGGCCGCAGCTCTTTTCAAAATGAAAGAGAAATAAAAGAAAAAATGGGCAAAATTCTATACAATTCTAAGCAAACCCTAAAACTTCACGTCGGCATAGAGTGAAACTAATTAATAATTGTTAACACTTATGTGGTCAACAGCATAGGCTCACATGACGGATGTTTGAGTGTTCAAGATTATCGTACACAAAACCAACGTCAATTCTTGTTAGTACTAAATCTCTTGTTATTACCAAAGTTGCGAAAAACTGTTTTCTCTCAAACTAATAATACATGTTAAGAGCAAGTTTCTCTGACGTTTTCATGCTCGACGTTTTTATCATCAAGATGACTCAATACGAAAATACGGATGCTAAATTGCAGCATTACATTTTAATGTCATGGCCAAAACTCATTAAAAAATGTAATATAAGTTCGTCTTGCAAAATAGCCATAAGGGAAACGGTCTATTGAAAATCAAGATTGGCTACAACACGAATACGATCATTCAGCTGGTAGATTGCAATATTACATTTTAATGTCATGACCAAAACCCATTATAAGATGCATTCATAATTCGTCTTGCAAAATAACCACACTGTAAACAGTCTGTTGAATTCAAAAAAATCGGTTTCCAGTTATCCCAATCTGGCTAAGTGCGCGCCTAACGTTTCAAAATGGGAGTGACGAGTTATCGCTGGCTTTTCACCGACTAAACGATGTAACGTTTTGTCAATTAAATAACGAAAACGTTCCCTTGACTACCAGCACGTTTGTGTTACGGATGAACGTAATAAACAAAATCGAAACTCGAAAAGCAATTTTTTATGAACGTTTCGTTGGAATCAAAGCAAAACGACCAAAGCACGACACACTGATCAAGGCCTTAAACTATAGACACGACGTAGTATTATTGTATATAACTCTATGCTGGAGCCTTAATGGGTTAGCTGCAAGGGGCACTGCAGAGAGAAACAGAAGGGCATCACACTGAAGTCGATGCTGTGAAGAGTGATTTCTTAGACCTAAAACGCACGATTTTTTTTTGTTGGAGAAAACAACGTTATTTTAAGCCTAAGAAATCCGCTCTTCCGTGGTTTTTCCCTCCATTTTTATGTAGTGCACCTTGTAGTTATGCCCCTCCAAAACCCATACTGGTGCCAATATGGCGGCAAATGTCACTGCTCTATATGCAAAGAGGACGAGCAATCGGACTTCGGAGTAGACAATCAGCATTAAAAGCTGGCCTTTTGCCGATAGTCAGAATTTTCTCTCAGCAATGAAGAATGGTCACACTTACATTACCTTTATCTTCTCAAACGGGAGAGACAGTCAGCATCGAATAATGGCGTACGAGAACACAATCGTGAGTTTCACTCGGCATTGCGGGATTCCTTCCCAACCGGAGCAGACAATCGGTAGTAACAGCCCTGGAGCTTTTGTCGATAATAAGGCTACTGTTTTCGCACGAAGCCTGTAAGCAACCTGACATTAAAACTAACGAATGCTAATTATTTTGCAATTATAGACCGAGCGCGTAGCGCGAATGGTGTAATTTCAAATTAATTAATATGACTTAGTTTTTAGTTTGGTTACAGGCTGAATGCGAAAACGTTTTTAGCCGTATTATCCACAAAAGCTATAAAGGGCTGTTTTATTGGAGTAATCCCAACTCAAAATAAATAATACCAAAAGGGACTAAAGTTTCTTTATGTTTTTTAATATTTATAGCGTTATGCTACGTTCATTAGCTGACCAGACAAACAATTCATAAAATTATTTGTCTCCAACGAGAAATCAGAGGCGATGCGGCTGATTCGGCGACTTCCTCCCATGGTTAAAACGCGGCACATCAACAGGGCATTCTACAGTACTGGCCGGAGCTTGATTGAAAAATAGCATTACGAAACTGGGTTGGCAATATGGCCGCCGAAAGTGCCGCTGATGCGTTTGAGTTGCCGCATTTTGTCAACCGAGGGCGACATCCTCCGTACAAACTGCCAACGAACGTGTTGCGTTTTTTTGCAAACGCAGTGAAATAGCTTAATTGTGGCTGAGTGATATTTTTAAACACCATTTAAAAATACTCTTGTAAATAATAAAAAATTTGCCACCAAAATCGACGTAAAAATTTAAATTATTATTTCGAAAACCGCCACTAGCCGCCAATAGATGTCGCGTCGTACCCTACAAAGTTCCTACCTCGAAGAACAGACCTCGACGAAATGAACCAGACGTGGTGGCCATTTTGTCTTCCCCCCCCCCCTAATATCGTTGTAGAGCGGGCCAGTTAGTTTAGTGGCCACGACATCAACCACGCATTGTCGAAATCCCCCGACAGATGGCTCTGTGTGCGCACATGTACTAATTCTTGATCGTTTGCTAATAATTACCATAAAATCTAAAATCTAAAAGACTAATGCAGCAAAAATTAAATGTATTTATGCCAATAGATCGCTGAAAAAAAATTATAAGATACTTGTCCAAAGAATTATAAACTGTGATGTTAAAATACGGAAATTACAATGAATACGTCGAGTTTTCCTGCTGGTATATATGCGAGTCAAATGCTGCGATTGTTACCTATTAGTTGGCGTCGGTTTTAAGCTTATCACGGCAAGTTGCGCATGCGCACAACTAAAAGGATTCGGTGTTTTCGCATGAAACTTGTAACCCGATATTAAAACTAACGAATGATAAATATTTTGCAATTATATCCAGAGCACGTAGCGCAAGGCGTATAATTTCAAATTAATTAGCATGAGTTAGTTTTAGTCTGGTTACAGGCTGAGTGCGAAAACATTTTTAGCCGTGTTATCCACAGAAGCTAGAGGGCTGTTTTATTGAAGTATATCCCAATTCAAAATAAATAATAACAAAAGGACTAAACATTTTTTTTGTGTTTATTAATATTTATAACATAATGCTACATTTTATTAGTTAACCATTCTATCAGTTCATCAAATTATTTGTCTCCAACGAGAAGTTATAGGCGATTCTACGTCGGCGCTTTCCTTACGTTTAACGCGCCGTATTAACCACGCATTGCTGAAATCCGCCGAGAGATGGCTCTGTGTATGTGCTTATACTAATTTTTAATCGTTTGCTAATAATTACCATGAGATCAAAAATCGAAAATACTAATTCAGTAAAAATTTTAATTATTTATGCAAATAGATCACCGGAGAAAAATTATAAGACAGTAACGTAAAAAATTACAAAGTGTGATGTTAAAATACGAAAATCATGATGAATACTTTGAGTTTTGCAGCCTGTAAATATATGCGAATCAAAAGCCGCGGACTTTAAATAACAGTTGGCGTATGTTTTAAACTTAGCTAGGCAAGTTGCGCATGTGTACAACGAAAAGGTCGCGGGGAATAATCACCTCGATTATACCCCGGTGTATAATCAGGTAATTATACCACACTAGGTCAATTATAACCCGCTCCTCTACCTTCCACCATGATAGCAAGCGGGATATACTCAGCATTAAAGACTGGAAGGAAAATTGGGAATAAGCCATCAGCAAAAAATAATTTAATCAATAGACCACTTATATGCACTTACGTTTCATTCAATTGACAGGACCTGGATTCGAGCCAGTTTATCACCATATCCCTACCATACCGCCTTTGCCGATACAGCCACTTGTCCACTGGCGTAATGATAACTCACTGGTCACGTTTTTTGGTCACAACCGTGGCAAAGACTTCGTTTGACCGAATGTTCTCTGTCATAGGCATTGGCACGTATATCGATTTGTATTCCCTCACCATTGTCTATGACCGAGCACCTTCGGTCGAATGGAGTCCTGGTCATGGTTGTGACTTAAACAACGCGATCAGTGAGGTATCTTTACGCCAGTGGACTAGATGCCATATCAGTAAAGGCAGTACGGCCACGATCTCGAGTATTCTAGCCAGGTCACATGAATGGAACGTAAATGCATTTTTCTAGTGTATAATTTTTGCTGAGGGTTTCCAGTTTAATTAATGTAAAGGTAAATTGTAAATAAACCACCATCAACAAATAGCAATGATTGCATTCTTACAAGACCAGTCTTTAATGTTGATTGCTCAGTTTGGAAAGGATATGATAATGGCAATGTCGACATCCCTCACATGCTGAGAGAAAATCACGATTGTATTCGTACAAGGCCAGTCTTTAATAGACACACATCGCTGTAATTAACATAAGGAACAGCCATTTGTGACTATTAAAGACTGGCCTTGTGCGAATACAGTCGTGATTTTCTGTCAGCAGTGAGGGATGTCAGCGCTTCTATTAACGTTTTCCTTCCCAAACTACAGACAGTCAGTTTTAAAGACTCGCCTTGTGATAATGCAATCGTTAATTGCTTTCAGCAATGAGGTATGTTCAAGTTTCCATTAACAAACTCGTTCGCAACTGCACCAGACAGTCAGCATCGAATACTGGCATTGTGCAAATACAATTGGGATTTGCTGTCAGCAATGAGCGGTGTTCCCGTCATCTTTAACATATTCCTTCCCGAAAATTAGCATTAAAGTTGGGCCTACTGCCAGACACTGTGAAGGAATTGCATTCGCCCTTTCGCTGTAGTTGCCGAGAAGAGGGGGTACTGGCCCGTTTACGAATTGGTCACACGAAACTTACTCATTGCTTCCTTTGAGGTTGGTTATTCCTCCTGAATGTCATTGGTGTCGACGATCAGTTACGGTCCGTCACTTACTTTTGATTGTCATCGATTTGAAGGTATTTGTCGCCGTTTCCATCTGCCGCGAGACTTAGTGCGTCTGTCCGGGTTTTTTTTATTTTTGCAGGAGTTAAAGATCTGTGATGAGATCTAGATTTCGGGTTTGTTTAACAATTCTGTAATGTGTGGCGCACTGGCAACCTGGACCACTGCACTGTGACTGAGATTGGCGCTAATGATCTTGCTGTGACGCATAATTAATCCTCATTAATCCTCCTTCTGTGAATACAAGGTAAACTACGCAGAGAAAGATACTATTACTATCCCGACAGAGACTCGTATATCGAACCCTTCAATTTCCAGATGGGTGTGTTGAGCACTAAGCTATCATGGTGGCTCTCTAGTTACTGGGCAGACCCATAGATTCTCGATAGCTCAATCTGTTCAAGCACACAATCACGGAGAGAGTGTGTGGGTAGTGAACGGAGGTACTGGGTTCTAATCCCAGTTGGGGCAGTTGGCATTATTTTTTCAGAGTAGTGTATATTTATATTCAACATGACCAGTTTGTATTGCTGACTCACTTCTTGGTTTAACCTTGTGATTCATTGTTCTCCTTTAAAAAATGCGGACGAAACCCTATTTCTGTTGTCTTTTGGGCGTAAATGTCAGACTGCCTGAGCTTGTATGAGTACCCTCCACCTCTGAAACCAAAGTTGGCAGGAAATCCTAACAGCAATGCCGAATTTGCATTGCAACTTCGTACGTGCATTTTGGGGAATTGTAGTCCCTATCCTACTCCACCACGAGAAATGAAAAAATAATGCTATCACAAAAAAATTTAAATGCTAATATTGATTTACCATTAAATATAAAAAGTATTTGGATCTCGTATAAATTGCATTTGTTTAGTAACGAGAGTTGGAATGATGCTGAGAGATTATTTATATATTTGACGTTCAAACTTCCTATAACTTCGTTGGGTACAATTCATTTTCAATTATATTCTGCATTCTATGGATATGTATTAACTGACAAACCCTTAATGTGGTAGTTTTGATGAATGAGAGCCCCCCTCTTAAAGCCTCTGAATTTGTAATGCTGGCACAGCTAAATCTGCCTCGGCGTGTCTGTGCGATGCTTCCTTATCTTTATTAATAAAATCGAGTTGTCGCGTCAGATGGACGCAACGAGACGGCCACACGACGGCCGACAGCCGCAAGTAAACAACCGGATCAACAGTCGTGGCGCCATCTCTTGATAGTCAACGCAAGCGAACGAAGCAATATCAAGGCCCGATGAGATAGTAGCTGTGCTCAACTCCATGCCTGTCAGCTTGCTTCTGTTTCGTGATGCTAGGAGTCCCAATTTAATCGTTACCTTTATGTGTTTAAAGTTTAAAGTAAGTCAGTTCAAGCTGAACGGATTTGTTAGCAGTTGTGTTGTAAACAAAAGACAGCATCTAATTTTTAAGTTTAAAAAGAACCAATCGGGATTTTGAGTACGAAACTGCTCAGTGTTTTAGAAAAAAAAAAATGCTTGCCAGTCGCAGCGCAATCTCTTGATAGTGAACCCAAGCGAACGAAGTCCATGGTGTCATCAAGCGATTCGTCAGCAAAGCCGCTGACTTTTAAAACTTTAAAAAAATGCATGCCGGCACCTGAATACACAGTGCCGCCATCTGTTGCGGGCGTGGTCAAATAGCCTGCGGTATTAGTCACGATATTACACGCTACCTTCTTACGGACGGATTTATTTACCCCAACCA
>JAHWFP010210905.1:0-26700 GCA_023313725.1 Lithobius niger
CATGATTTTTTTATAAGCAGTTATTGTATTTATTTATGAAATTTTTATTTTTTTTCTGAAAGCGACTGGTGACCTTGGGTCCATGTAGGAAGCCTTATAGAAAGCCTTACGTCCAGATCATCGTAATTGATGGAATCAGATCATTGTAGCCGATCTTGAAAGGCGGACTGAATTTTTCAAAACAAGAGTTTACACTTCTTGCTAGCATTGCGAAACTGTCCGAGAAAAACGTGATGCATACGTTGAAACTAATAACTTTAACTTGAATTAATATTTCAAATCGCCTTTACAGGCATTACATGTAAATATAAATGGAAAAGAAAAACGGTGTCACTAAATATCAACAACAAATATGTACACGAATTATACTACGAGAAACAACATTTTCTAGTAATATAAAGACGGAAAGTCAAAGGCTCAACAAGAGTTAACTAAATAGAGATGCAAACCAATTTACGTTGCATTTTGGACATTTATGTCAGACTGCCTGAGCGGGGAATCGAACCCACGACCTTTGGAACCAAAGGCCGAAGTCCTACCGGTGTTCCATTCGTATCACTTGAGTGTGGCGCGGCAAATAAGCGTCCCTCCAGTGGCGATTGGAAAGTGTTTGTTTATATGTATATATGCACGTGTTAAATGCTGCCTATAGACGTTTCCTTTTGGCCGTGTCAGCATGACTCAGCGGTACGACCTCGACGTTTGGTTCCACAGGTCGTAAGTTCGATTCCCCACTCTGGCAGTCTGACATATAAGTCCAAAAGGCAACGTAAATAGGTTTGCATCTGGATTTATTCTAGTAATATAAATATGAAAAGCAATTTCCTTCAACATGACAATATAAACTCGACAAAGTAAGTGCATTGCAATAAATGCCTACAACAGCCAAAAATACGTTAAAAAAATAGTGCTACTTCCAATTATAACTTGGTTTGAAATCGGTTTACGTTCAGAAAGAACCAGGTTATAATGTGGCTAACGTCCGTTCAGAATATGTGAGGCTAAAATCATAGATTAGAAAGTTAACTAGATATAGCATCCTACTTCTTCCAGTTCTACGCGGGGCCCAAGCGGTAGTTGCGGCTACTAATACCACCGCTAATGCTTTTGCTTTCAAAGCTGCCCCAAGGCAAAGCATTATCAGAGGTATTAGTTGTCCCAACTGCCGCTAGAGCCCCGCATAGAACTGAAAGAAGTAGGATGCTGTATCTAGTTAACTTTCTAATCTATGATAAAATCGTGCCTGAATCAACACTTCAGAATCAGTGATTAAAGAGAACGCAAATCTCCACATCTGGGCTATATTTAGGTCATGGTTTAACAGAATAAAGGAAAACAGATGACTAACATAATTTCAGCTGTAAACCAACGTTGGTCGCGATACAGCTTCCGATCCCTTGCCTCCCTCTCACGGTTAGGTTTTAATCAAAGAACGAGATGTGGGTAAAGAAGATCCAAATTCGTTCTTAGCAGTGTGTGGCTGCTTCCATGTGACGAAATAGACACGGTTCGCCCGTATGGTGTAAAGAAAACGTGCCTGGTGGAATAGCGAACAGCGAAAACAGAGGTTGCAAATTTTTCCGGAATATTTACAAACGTGTGAATTAGGGCTCGTTTACGCAACGACAAATTTTTTGCTTACTAGCTTTCACTTGGTTACTACTATTTACCGAAGAATGTGGCTTTCAATTTGTCTATACGTAGTAACCATGGTAACAACGCTGACGCAAATCTCCTCCTCGTTCCTCGCGACACGACGTACGAATCGTCGTGTCGCGTCGATTTATGACACGACGATTCATGACAATTAGAAAATCATTTTTACTGCTGTACAAGACGACGGACAGATTTCTGAATGACGGTATTCGATGATTTGACTTCGATTCGACAACCCCGAAATGGACGCCATGTTGGATTTTGAATTCTCGCAGGGAGTAGCTATTTATTCTGCCGTTGTTTGATGACTGCTAGAAGCTGTTTTTTTCAGCGAGAATACCAAATTTTGGAAATAGCGTGAAATGGCAACAATGTTGTACCAATGTTTAAAATGAGTGTTGCACTTTGTTCTTTATCCGTGTTGTTATTTATAATCACATCAAAAACCAAAACTGGTAAAAGGGGCCGCTAAGTTCCGAATGGTTAAGCCCTTCAAAGGAGTGATATCAACACACCAAAACATTCGCCAAGTTAATCGCACCGCTTAATATTTCGAAGGTTAAATGAAAACTAGAACATTGCTACGTTCGATAGCAATGTTCAAGTTTTCATTTAACGTCCAAAGTATTTTCCTGTGCGATTAAGTTGGCGAATGTTTCGGTGTGTTGATATCACTCCTTTGAAGAGCCTAACCATTCGGAACTTGGCGGCCCCTTTTACCAGTTTTGGTTTTTGATATGATACCTGTCCTTTTTTTTTTATTGTGTATTGACTCAACTCCACTACCGTGCAGATGTGTAATAAAGTGCAACGTCAACAAGAAAATGGTTTTCAACAATTTGCTACTGCCTTTTGCCTATGAGGCCGAACCATTCTTAACTTAGTCACCCCATTATAGGTTTTTGGTTTGGTTTTAACTTTGTTGTAATGTGTTTTATTTAGTTGATATCACTCCTTTGAAGGGCCGAACCACTCTCAACTTAGTGGCCTCTTTACCAGTTTTTGGCTTTGTTTATTTTACTTTGTTTTTACAGTTGGTTTATTTTTCGTGAATTGGACGTGAATACAATTTCTTTGCAACGTTGTTTAGATTTATCGTGACACGCTATGTGTGTCTAGGCGCGCACGTCAGTATACACGTTCTCATTGTCCGAACTTTGGCCGTCCAATGAGAGACGATGCCGACAATACTAACAATGGTTATAACAATATTTTCGTACTTACGCGCCCTCCCACGCCATCCCTGTTACGCCTCCATGCTCCAAACCATAAGAGGTACGCAGTTTGTATTGTACTGCACCCATTCGTCCAATTTCATAGCTGGAAGCCTTCCCGTTATCTCGGAATCGATGAATAATCACCCTATGGGATTTAACATGGGGATGAGCGGAGGTAGTAATACATTTTCAACGTTATTGAGAGTCAGATTTTGCATTGAAAGCAGCTTAGCTGGCATTCTTACACGAGTTAATTTTTGTCAGGTGGGTCATTTCTCACGATTTCAACACAATTTTAAGCTGTTTTACCGCATTATTATTTTTCACCAAGTACCGAAAGTAGTTATGTTCTAGTTTTCATTTAACCTTCGAATTATTTAAAAGCGGTGCAATTAACTTGGCGAATGTTTTGGTGTGTTGATATCACTCCTTTGAATGGCCGAACCATTCGGAACTTGGCGGCCCCTTTTACCAGTTTTGGTTTTTGATATGATATCACTCATTTTTTTTAAATTGTGTATTGACTCAACTCCACTACTGTGCAGATGTGTAATAAAGTGCCACGTCAACAAGAAATTGATTTTCAAACACTTTGTTACTACCTTTTGCCTATAGGCCGAACCATTCTCAACTTAGTCACCTCTTATAGGTTTTTGGCTTGGATTTAATTTTGTTGTAATTTGTTTTGTTTCGTTAGTTTTGGTGTGTTGATATCACTCCTTTGAAAGGCCGAACCACTCTTAAGTTGGAGGCCTCTTCACTAGTTTTTGGCTTTGTTTATTTTGCTTTGTTTTTACAGTTGGTTTATTTTTCATGAATGGACGTGAATAAAATTTCTTTGCAACGTTGTTTAGATTTATCGTGATACACTAGTGTGTGTCTAGGCACGCACGTCAGTATACATATTGTCATTGTCCGAACTTTGGTCGTCCAATGAGAGATGATGCCGACAATACTAACAATGGTTATAACAATATTTTCATACTTACGTGCCCTCCAGCGCCATCCCCGTTACGCCCCCAGGCTCCAAACCATAAAAGGTATGCAGTTCGTATTGTACTGCACCCATTCGTCCAATTTCATAGCTGGAAGCCTTCCCGTTATCTCGGTATCGGTGAATAATCACCCTATGGGATTTAACATGGGGATGAGCAAATTACCTAGCTCGATTGCTAGTTAGTAGTAACACATTTACAACGTTATTGAGGATCAGATTTTGCATTGAAAGCAACTTAGCTGGCATTCCTACACGAGTTAATTTTTATCAGGTGGGTCATTGCTCTCGATTTCAACACAATTCAAGTTTTTGTACCGCATTATTTATTTTTCCCCAAGTACCTGAAATGTGCCCAACTATGCTTTAAGATATAAGACACTGACGCTATGGCGCCGCGCTACAATGGTTTTCAACTTCGACAATTGAATTGATTTGATGTTTGTTGTGACGTTTGTTGCCTAACTTGGCGCGACACACTAGCGTGTGTCTATATTCGGTAATAGACAACAAATTAAATGTATCTAGACACACGCTAGTAGCTGAGTTAAAGGAACATAAATCCATGTTGGCTTTCCTGCATGACTCAGTTTTGCGACATTAGTTCAAACCTACGCAAATGTTGCCAACAGATTCATTTTCTTGTTTTTTCTTTCGTGCGAGATGCTTTTACGACATTAACTCTAACCTATGTGAATGTTGCAAACGTTATTCTCAACGGGTCGCACGACATACCGGAAGGATTTATGCCCCTTTAATCTCAGTAATCACCCCGAAAATAGCTTACATGTACAAATAAATTAATTTCCCTATATTTTTTCCACAGAGCTATTAAATTTCCCTACTGCACGTAGTTCTTCAGTAAATAGCGACATGTTCGTTTATACAAAAGGTTTTTCAAGGTGAAGGCAGCATTTTTTGTACGGAAGGTGTCGCCCTCGGTTAACAAAAAGTGGCAACAAGACAAATCAATAGCATCAGCGGTGCTTTAGGCAGCCATATTGTAGGCGGCCGGTACTGTAGTAGAACCCTGGCTAAGCACAAGCATCAAAGCTAGATGCATTCCATTAGCATAGTTTGTCAATCCAGTGCTATGAAAGCAGTTTTATTGGACCTAAACTTGAAATCCTCCCTTCACCGCCGAAAGGCGCGTCCCTCCGCGTACTGCCGAGCAGCCATTGTTAAAAGATGTTTCACATCCGGAAACCCAGCGACATTGGTTTGGGCATTTAAGGTCTTTGTGCACCCGGTTTTGGAGTACGCCGCCGCGTTTAGGTCGCCGTATTTGGCACAGGACATTGATTCCGCGGAGGCGGTGCAAACACGATTCACTAAAAAATCTTCCGGGATTTCATAACATTCCATATTTGGGGAGCGCCTTGAGCGACTTGGTCTGGAATTTTTGGAGATGCGTAGATTAAGGTTTGACCTTGTCGTGACTTTTCGGATCCTGCGGAACCTTATCCACGTCAACCTGCCTTTTTTCGACCTCGCCCCGAGCTTAAACCATAACTGGAGTCATAACTGGAGATTAACTGTTCTAGCTTCCCGTGTCGACTGTCGTAGACATTTTTTTTTTCAGTACTGGTAGTTCCTATTTGAAACACACTTATACCGATTTCGCATTGGTAAATTTAAGTGGCCCTGGCCGTGCCAAGGAGGACTGGGCACTGTTTTATTAACCAATGCGAAATCGGGCCCGGCCTATTTCGAGAGCCGGCCCGGCTCACACCGATGGTGTGAGCCTGGCGCGGCCAGGCACGGCCAAGACCGCTTTATTAACCAACGCGAAATCAAATTTGGACGGAGCCGGCCAGCACCGCTTAAATCAGTATGGCTTATGAATGGTGCTGCAGTGTAGCGGCAGAAAGTGTAACGTGTCAAGTACCACAAACCGACAAGTGGCGGGGCTGTAAATCGTACTCAGCAAGCTGTGGAATTAACCAACGCGAAAGCGAGCCAGCCGGACCAACACTGGCCCCGATCGGCACTAGCCGGCCCGTCCCAGTCCGGCCTGGCTCCTTGAATTTACCAATGCGAAATCGGTAGTTGTGGGGAAACTGTGAAAGTGTGTTCGGTCTCGGCCTTTTGCAGAATGCTTAAATGTGAACCCCTCCTCCGTATTCTCTGGCGTCTACTGCCCTGATCCCTCTACGATGATCCCCGGAACGGAGTAAGCGGCTCACCACCCTTCCGTATCCTTCCACCAAGTGTGAAGAATTACATTTTATTTATTTTATTTAGTACATATCATGATTTTCTGGATTTGTTGACAGCTGCTGCATTATTCTCCAAGAGTAATCTTTTAATTTCCGATTTACAACCTTAATATATGTTGCGCAGCATCAGGGATTGGACAAAACAAGGTTTGGTAGGCCTAAAAAATTCGCCCTCACAGCATCGGCTTGACGAAAGACGCCGTTGTTTTTTAGCTCGATTTTTCATCTAGTGCCCTTTGCAGCTAGCCCAACGACCGGCTCCAGTAGATGCTCCGTGTTACTTACGAAAATTTAAACTTTCCTCCTAGGCTACACAATCAGTATTTCTCCCGCATCTCGCAGTACTCGTGTACCTAGGTACTTATAAATCGCGTCAGAGGCGAGAGCCCCCGCCCCCCCCCCCCGCCCCCTTAAAAAGAGAAACTTTGGCGCCCCCATGTCACAGGTCAAAAGGCGTGCTCAAAACCTACGCATTTCAAACGGGAATACGGATTTTCTTTGAAATGGCGTCCACACTTTGTGCAAGTCTTCAATAAGAGCTTTGCGATTTTGTGCGATGCGATGCACTTTTCATTAATGACTTTCAGTAGAAAGCCCCCTCTACGTGAATATGGAGATGACTGAGGCGGAAAAGCCCATCATCAATTCAGACTTTGACTCTCCTGTTTCTGAGCGTCCTGCCCTGCATAGAACTTCCTATTATAGATAACCTGGCTTGAACTTCCAAGGTATTTATTGATGCCCTAAAAATACTAGACCATTGATTCTCAGACATAAACATTGCATTCGCACAAAGAGTCATTTCCCCAATGGCGCAGTTCTAAGTTTTCTCTGCCTTAGTGACGGCGCCATGGGTGGGCCGTGACCCCTCCCCCAAAAAAAATTTCACTGCCGTGACCCCCCCCCCCCCCAAACCCCAACACTCGGTCACCACCAGAAAATAAAATAATTAAAAAAACACTTGCAGGCTAAACTTGAAATCAAATGAATAAACAGAGCTTTTATTTTATTTTTTATTTTATTTATATACATATTTTTTTTTTAGTAACTTTACAGTATGTGTGTAGCCTAATTTATTTTTTGTGTTTATAGATTTTAGAAATAAATTGTACTGCATTGAAGCTTAGGTTACGTTCAGGTTGAATTAAACGGAATAAAAGTGCCTAATGTGTTTGCCTTGGAAAAAAAAAGTCCTTGGCCCACTCTGTTTCCAGATGTGCCCTTTGTGCCCCCCCCCCCCCCCCGAAACAATTCAGTCCTGCCGCCGTCACTGCTTAGCACTGAACATCGTTGAAGAATTTACTAAACCAACACTGATGAACGGAGATCGATCACAATAGCCGATCAATCTGTCAGCTCTTCGTACGTTCAACGTCAATAATTTTTTTTTCAATTCTGACTTCACGGAAACTGGTGCCAATGCCACTGGCAGGTTCTTTGATGTTGAATGACATCGTAAATATCTAAACGATTCGTTAAATTTGCATGGTATGTGTGGGATTGCGTGAGTTGTTTGTCGTACTTAGTATAGTTAAAGCATAAACTACAAACTGAAGAGCCAAATCAATGTGTCCATCACACAAAAATAATCTCCCCCAAAAAAATTAATACTTGGGTTTCAACCTCATACAAAGGAAGGTACTTCACTTTCATATTGTACAGAAGAACCACGAAAAGTTGTTTTAACCGATGGCCGACGTAAATGCTTACGGCAATTCAACATTTCGCGAAAGTCGAGCAGCAAAATAGAAAATTCAGTTGGCCATTTTTTAATAACAATCATTCACCAACGTAATTTTAAAATCTCGTTCAAGTTAATGCAGAAATTTCAACTAAACTAATTTCTTTGAACTTTAATTCAACCATAGCAATTTACTGCTTGTGTGGCTAAACCGGCTCAATTTTGAACATTACTAGCCCTTTTTGAGAGAAGAAATATCGGGTGCAGGGAGAAGCAACCCCGGGAATTTGAACCGGGAAACCTCCGATCATCGTAGGGACCAGAAGATTGTCTAGAATTGGCCAGAATAGGTTCTCATGGAGCATGGTAGCCTCTCACGCTACCCTGGCCGGCAGTCCTGATGGGGACTTTGCCTAGGTCCCCTTTCCAGGGATTCGACCAGATCCGCAAACCTCCAACAACTAGGCTGAGCTCTCTCACCGCTCAGCCACGATGACTGCCACAACTATTGGTGCAGCAACTATGACTAAAGTGAGGTTCAGGCGAGCGAATAGTAGTATATAATGAACGCCGGTTAAATGGATGTTTTGAGTCTCGCTTCCAGGCTCCATGTCTGAACCATCGCAATCAGAAGAGGAATCTAAGAAACGGAAATTAGCTTAACGAAGAAAAGCAATGGAGGCAAGACTTGAACAGCTAAGAATGACAAGTGAGCAGCAGCAGTTATGTCGAACAAATTCCAATAAAATCTTGAGCCGGGAATTTAACCCAGGTCTTTGGATTGGGCAATTAACGCACTAGACCATAATGCTACGTCAGTACTACCAAGATCTCAGATGCAAACCTATATTTACGTTCCCTTTTGAACTTATCCGTCAGACTGCCTGAGCGGGGAATCGAACCCAGGGCCTTTGAAACCAAAGGGCCGAGGGACCGCTGAGCCATACTGACACGGCCAAAAGGAAACATCCGTAAGCATCATTTAACAACACGTATGTTTGTGCACACGAACATATGTATATGTGCGTGTTAAACGCTGCGTATGGACGTTTTCTTTTGGTCAGTGGTAGAACCTCGGCCTTTGGTTTCAACGGTTGTGGGTTCGATTCCCCACTCATGCAGTCTGACATATAAGTACAAAAGGCAACGTAAATAGGTTTGCATCTGTGTTTATTTAACCCTTCTGAGCCGATTGGCTTTCCGTCCGTCCTGTTTAACCAAGAGCTCTGCCAACCTGTCGTATAACGTTAGTGCACGACAAACTGACGCCAGGCGTTGCCTGATCTCCAAACCGCCAACCCTGACCAATCTGGGAACTGAATCCAGGTCTTTGGATCGGACCTTCAATTGCACTAGACCACTCTTTTAACTGCTCACTTAGCGGTTCACAATGTTGGCTCCATTGTATTTCTTCGTTTATTACTAATATTTACAGCTAATTTCCTTTTCTTTGACCTAGTTGTAGCATAGAGGTTAAAGAAAAGGAATTTAGCTGTAAATATTAGTATTAAACGAAGAAACACAATGGAACCAACATTGTGAACCGCTAAGTAAGTAGTTAGCAGAGTGTGCAGGCCGGTTCCAAAGACCTGAGGCCATTACCCAGACTCACGATGAAGCGTGCAGTACAATACCTAATATTTATGGGTAATTTCCGTTTCTTTAACGCAAGTGTTCACTCGAGCCGTCAAGTACAAGCCCGTGTGAAGGTTGAACGGAACTTGGAAAATTAGAATAGGATAAAAAATGGCCTGATAAATTGGACAGGGGGGAAGAAGTGCTCAGTAAATCGATAGGAGACAAAATCCTACTCCTTGGCTTCGATGCATGAGGACGAAAATTCTTCCATAAATTGGGTTTGGGGGAAAATGGGAGATTACTTGGTAAATTCTGTGTAGCAGAAAAAATACCACCCGGTAAATTAAATGGGGACGAAAAAATTTATGCTTTGTTTCCCCCCCCCCCCCCCACTCCCTTCCCCTCCCCCACCAGAAAATGTCGTAGCTTCCACTTTGGTTCGTAGTTACACAATCATTAAAATGTGGCAGCAGACTTCCCACCAGTAAATTTTACATATTCGGCGGGGGGCGTGGGACGAAAGTCCAACTGGAAAATCGTCTAATGGGATAATTATGTAGTACGTCTGCCAAAACAAACAATCTGGAAAACCATCTCATTCAGTAATTGGTTTAAAGGGACAGTTTGGCTTAAGACTAGACCAATACCGTTATCAAACAGTACACACAAACACAAAAGAAAAACCCAAATTTTCGGCAAAGCTCACCCACTTTTCAAGGAATTTTAGGTAGGCCATGTCTTGGAAATAAATGAAGGTGAGGATTGCCGAAAATTTGCAATTTTCTGTTGTGTATTGGTATATCTTCGCCGTTTTGGGTTTATTCGCTATGTCTACTGGCAACTCGTGGTAACTTAGCAGTTGAGGACTTTCTAACATCAACCCATTTTATCATTGTCGGTTCGCTGTTTTTGTCAGATTTAAAGCAACCTTTAAATTTACCAAAAAAATTCAGTCTACATTCCCCAAAAGTTACTCGTACCAACATATCATGAAATCTTTGCCGTTCATCAGACATCGCCCCCCCCGCACCTTTCTCCGCCTCGTCTGATAGGTAATGTTGTAAATTCTCATCCTCCCCCCCCCCCAAAAAAAAAAAATTTTAGATAGGAAAGATACGCTCAGAAATAAAATAACACGAAAATTCCTTTAAAAAAAAACTGTTCCACAGAAGTTATACAGAATCACACCTAGATATTTTTTCGAGACCACTGATGGATAGGCACAAAAGAGAAATTTAAGAAAAAAGTTTGTTTACTTGTCTTCAGTCTTAACTGCAGCTTCGTTTGTTGTTCTATATCACGTTTTTTTTTTTTATTTTGACAACCGTATCGATACTGTCACAGAACAATACTCACATTACCTCCCTTTCCTGAAAGTGCCAACTGCCGTCATCACGATATACAATTACTACAAATTAAAAACAGAAAGGAAAAAAAGAAGACCAATTATAAGCCCTAGCTGTAAATTCAAAATTATACGTTGAGTGAAAAATGCTACCCTAATCAATTCTCATCCCCCAGGGGCAACACGTGTCGTGGAATTCATCAGTGCTTTTCGGAAAAATTCGATTTATAGTTTTAAAGTAAATAAAATTCGCACTTACAAAACTGTTGTTTCCTCCGGTACTTGGGGAACTTTTTCCAACTGCAGGAACATGCATCGGACAGTTGTCCTAAAGCATAGGCATTTGTTGGGGCACTGGATGGCCAACACATGACCCGTCCCCAACATCACTAGCAGCAGCACAAGCACACTCGAACGCATTCCTCCCATACTTGCAGCACAACCTCCCCTGGCAGCCGTCTCAGGACAAGTGAGGAGACCAGGCCAAGAGCAGATAACTGCAAGGTGCACGGCCACCAGGCACACACAATCTTTCTCTTAGCTCAAAAAAGAAAAGAAAAAAGGCGTTCAGCTGCTTGCCGGAAAAGTGTAACGACGCTTAGCAAATGGGTGTGCTTGCAAATGAGGGATGCTGTAAAGAAGCGTCGTTACCCCGTGCCACCCAAACCGAAATAAATTTAAATTTAAAACAAAGAAGAAAGAAAAAACACACGGAAAGGGCTAAGTCTGCATTAAAGACTGGTCATGAGAGTACACAAGGTACACAAATACGAGAAAAAAGAAAATACAGCTGTCCCGACTTGGGATCGAACCCACGACTGTTGTCAGGTCACGAGCGAGAAAGGTTGAACAGCGCACCTCAGCTGGAGATTTCTACCAGGGTCCGCCCCAGTAGCGCAGTGGTTACAGCACCCGACCTAAGTGTACCTGGGGATCGAACCCAGCACCGTTTGTGACTTTTAGATCGCCAGTGAGAAAGGTTGAACAGCGTACCTCAGCTGTAGCCAGGGTCCGCCCCAGTAGCGCAGTGGTTAGAGCACCCGACCTGGCATACCATGCAACTGCATTACAAAGGCATAGATATCTTCCAAGATTCAAGCACCTTCTTAACATTAAAGCTAAACGTAATCTAGCGGAAGCATTGATCATTGATTAGTATACTTCAGTGCTTCAGTGCTTCAGTGCTTCAGTACTTCAGTGCATTGATCATTGATTGGTATACTTCAGTGCTTCAAAAACATTGCTGAACCAAGTGCAGAAGGTCCAGAAAGTTTGTCTTCGTTTTTTTTATTTTTAATATTAAAACAAGCGGCTAAAGCGACTGCGTAGTCGCAATCGGTCTTCTGTACAGTTCGCTCACTTCCAGTGGTGAGGCGCACACCTCTATCACGCATGCAACAATGATCTCTATTATATAATCTAAAAGCAGTAACCATCACAGTTGCCGGTTAAAAATAAGTTAGTTGAGGCCTATTTTACATTTTTGGTGTAATTGTAAGCTTTTATAATTTTTACGTGTAGTTTTAATGTCGTAAGTAGCAGCTAACAGAGAATTGGATTGTAGGGCAAGCCTATTCATTTTTTAAACACGGTGTGCCTCCGAGCACACACGTAATGCGCAATTTAGCCTATATAGATCAGTGGTAGTAGGGAAGTTACACAATAGATAGACGTTTTAATATGCTGTTGATTCAGCCATCAGCGACTCGTAGCAACTTGACATTGCCGTGATAACGTGATTTTAAGCCTAATTTTATTAACTGCAGTTTTGTTATTTAGTCTTAAGTATCAGAGGGCCTAATGGAGAATTTGCTTCGAAGGTAAACCTATTCATTCTTGCACTAAGCGACGATACTATTTTAAACGAAGCGAAAGTCCTTTTGTGTTTACGGATGCGTGTTATACTTAGAATTTTAATTCGACGATAAAATGTTATTATTTCATTTAGTTACGTCGAAGAAGTCTGTTAGCTATAAGGAAGTAACGATGTTTTAATTTGCCGTGTTTTTAAACTAACATTTGACAATGATACTAACGTTGTCAATAGTGGTCGTCTCTATCTGGTACCATTCCCAAATTGAAAAAAGCGACGGACGGACAGACAGACGGACGGACGAACTCGTTGCAAGTATTCTCAGCCGGTACGGCTGTACAGAAGACTCAAGAGTGTCAGAGAAAACATACAAAAGCTTAAAATAACATACCGCCTGCCTTATAACCTTCCGTGTGCCTCACAACACCCACGCGACGATCACATCCGCCTATTTACCACAGCTAAGGTCAACTGAGACGGTAGCTTCGTTCCTCACAACGAAAACGTAGCTAATGTCTCAATTGGCATTGCGCCTAATAGTCTAGCCAGCGTGAACCCATTGATTGTGTCGTCACAAACCGGAATGATTTTCGTATTTTAAAATCACAATTTATAATTTTCTAAGCTAGTGTCTTATAATTTTGCTTCGGCGATCTATTGGAATAATTAATTTTAATTTTTACCGCATTAGTCTATTAGATTTTAGATCTCATGGTAATTATTAGAAAATTAGTAGATGTATACACAGAGATGAAACGTCATGATTATTGTACGCGCACAATGCATGATTTAGTGACGGGTCGTTAGTATATAAAGTTCCATTATATTCAACAGAAAATCTCCTAGACGCCACATTTTAAAAAGGATTTTTAGCAAGGGAAAGACTAATGGTAAGGAAATAGACCTTTGGGGTCGTACTTGACGTGGAGGATCGAGAAAAATGGTGCTGGGAAAACAGAAGGTTTTGTATTCACTTGTGATGGTGTATAAATACGCTTAAAAATAAAGAACCATCATATTTGTTTGAACTTTTTAAGTCTGCTGTTATGACTCACAACTATCCTACTAGACTCGGCTACAGTTGCACTTTCACCCTTCCCCGATGTCGAACTAATAAATACAAATCTTCCTTTTTCACTCAGAGTATTAAGTTATGGAACGATCTGCCTGCAGAAGTCAAGAATGCTCCTTCTGTTCAAGCATTCAAAAACCGTATTAACCAACGTTTCTTAAATTCTTCCTCTCTCACCCTTTCCCTCCCTCTTTTGTGCACTTTTTTATTTTTTATTTATTTTTTGATGATTAGCCTTACATAATAATTATATAATGCTATTTGCTTTTTGTTTAATTTTTGTTTGTATGTGGTTTTATTTTGTTTTGCAAGGTTACGTGTAAGATTGGCCTTTCAAGCGTGGTGAGGGATAATCGTCTAACTGGAAAATCGCATAATTGGAAGAACGTATACCGTAAAACAGTATAACGGAAAATCGTTTAACTAGAAATTCGTATAATGGAAAATCGTCTAATGTCCCTGCCTCGCTCGTGCTACCGCGCTCGCTGCGGCTATACATATAACATCAGAAACAACGTTTATCTAGGCACACGCTAGTGTGTCGCCGCCAAGTAACAGTAGATCATCCCATTGTAGACATCCTATTGTTAAAAAATAATTGATTATTAATGATAAAAAGGCGGCTCACTAACAGACGTGTCTGTTAACAGTAAGCAACTGAAAGCATATTTTGGCATGTTAAGGATAAATCCCAATGCGACAGAAATGTTTCAAATTCTGGAAAATGTAAGGGAAAGGGTCAGAGATTAAGAAAAACTCAAATTTAAAGGATGAGTGTCCACCAATCATAGAGAAAAAGATGCGTCAATAACGTTGTTTTTATGTTACTGTCTAGCTAACTGGCTAGCTAATAAGATTTATCCCATGTTAAATACCATAGACTTTTTGCTCATGGCTAGCGTAAAATTGAGACGCCCTACGTAGCTGAATTTTGGCACACGGATGCATGGTGATCTGATCATGGTCCTTTTGTTCGTTCGGGGTTGTGGTGATAAGGACAAATGCGTGGGAGGGTTTTGAAATTCGCCACCAGCGAATTTAAATTTCTCTTCTTTTCCAAGTTGCAACCAAAGATTTCAAGCAACAATGTCTTGAACAATCAGCACTCGTTTTTAGATTTATTGTAAAAGCCTGGACGAACTAAAATCTGATCTGTAACGAAGGACAAAATAAGGACACATTAACGTTGCCGTGGATTGCTTAAGAATAAAATGATGCACGTTATGGTTACGCAACAATACGAGTATCCACGAGTTAACGGGATTTTTGTTAATAACTTAAAAATAAAATGCTTCGCGTTCTGCTGTTTTAGTAACAGCGACCTTCGGGGGTTTCTGCATGACTAAATGTCAACGAAATTTTGATAAGTTAAGGGGGAAGGTGCAGGGATAAACAAAACAACTGAAGGGGATGCGCTGATTGAGTGAGCAAAGCGAACGAAATCAGCGATTGTTAGCCAGTGTGTGCAAAAATGGGATTGAAGCCACTTAAGTATGTGAAGAGTGGTCATACAATAAACTAAGCCGTGGCAATTTGGCTAATCTAACGGCTAATTGGCAATGGTAAATTTGAAAATTATAAATGTGAAAATTTATAGAAATAAAATTCTTCTAGAAAAATGGTACAGATGAAGATAAGACAGCGTAACCTTATGTACGTTCAGTCCTATGAAAGTTGTGATATCCACCCAAAACCAAAACTGGAAGAAAAACCCGCCAAGTTTCCAAAAACGATCGGCCTTTGAAGGTAGAGATATCATTAAACCAAGGAAAGGCCGCCAAGGTCAATCCTATTAGCCAAATTAATCGCACCCAATAATACTTTAGACGTTAAATGAAAACTTGAAGATTGCTACAGCGAGCTTGGTAGAATGATATCACTACCTTCAAAGGCCGATCGTTTTCGGAAACTTGGAGGGTTTTTCTACCAGTTTTGGTTTTGGGTGGATCCATTATATGCTTATCCATTATCCGATAGTCCGTTTTGATGATTTTCCAGATTTTTCATTTATGCAGATATTAGACAATAATCCCATTAGACGATTTTCCAGTTAGACGTTCGTCCGACGCCCCTTTCAAGCCAGCTCACCCTCTTCAATTTAACTCAGCTGATACCATTTTCTTGTGTCCTTTTTAATGTATTTTGTTTGCAATAAAGTTTATTATTATTATTATAATTATCATGCACTACCAACAAACTTAAGAAATATAATAAATCGTAATGAAATGACAACAAAAATCAGAAAATGGGTCATTCGAACTGAAGAATGAAAGCTGTTTGAAGGCTACACTAAATTCTATTTACTACAATGAAATGAATATAACAACAGAAAAAGCATTGACCTTTAATGGAATTTTTTAAAATAATATATTTGTATTTTTAATATTAAATTGTATTTGTATTTTTTGTATTTACATTATGTATTTTGCTTGCACACACAAGCCTTATGTGCTTGTGCAGAACAACACATACAATAATTTATTATAAAACAGATAGTCATGGGTTTGAGTTCCAGTCAACACAGTTGTCTTTTCTTTCTCAGATTCGTGTATCTTGTATTGTCGAAAGGCGAGTCCTTAATGCAGATTGCCTGCTGCGTTCGATTTCTAAGACGGCCACATACAAAATGGCCACATACTTGTTCGTTTATTCAATGATATTGCTTCGCAGTTAGAATTTAGGGCGCTTTTAGCAATTACTCGCAACGTTAATTTTCTCGCTCACTAGCTTGTCAATACTAAATTTTCTGGTTGCTTCTCGCCTTTTGGGCGCGTTTATGCAACAACTCGTCTTCGCCTTCTCGCGGCTAGAAGTTAGGGCTCGTTTACGCAACGACAAATTTCTCGCTTACTATAGCTTTCACTTGGTTAATACTAAATCTGCTGGCTGCTTCTCGCCTTAACCGAAGAATGTGGCTTCCAAGTTGTCTATACGTAGTAACCATGGCAACAACGCGGACGCAAATCTCCTCCTCGTGCCTCGCGACACGACATACGAAGCGTGCAACATGACAGCGTCGATTTATAACAACTAGAAAAAAATTTTTAGTGCTGTACAAGACGACGAACAGATTTTTGAATGCCGGTATTCGATGAGTTGTCTTCGATTCGTCAACCCCGAAATGGGCGCCATGTTGGATTTTGAATTCTCGCTGCGAGTAGCTATTTATTCTGCCGTCGTTTGATCACTGCTATAGAAGCTGTTTTTTTCAGCGAGAATAGAAAATTTTGGAAATAGCGTGAAATGGCAACAATGTTATAGCAATGTGTAAAATGACTGTTGCACTTTGTTCTTTGTCCGTGTTGTTATTTATAATACATTTAATTTGTTGTCCATTACCGCATTCATTTAATAGAAACGGGAAATTAGTCGTAAATAAATAACGGTTGCCTAGCAAATAGCTTTCGGCGAGCGAGAAGGTCTCGCTGCGTGAACGAGCCCTTAGAAATCGTCTGAAATTCTAACATGGCGGCGGTTTCAGCTCTGCCGGCTTCCAACAAAAACAGTCAATAAGAGAGTTCAGAAGCTACTGGGAAAATCATTTCGTCAGGAGTAATTCTCTATTTTATTGTCACGGATTACAAGACTGCAAAGATAAACTCAAATGTTTTTGGGTTTAGCTAATCCAGGTAGCGTTGTTACCATGGCAACGACTCATTTGCCATCACGATTAAATTCTAGCTGCGAGAATGCGAAGGCGAGTGTTTGCGTAAACGTGGCGTTAGGGCGCTTTCCTATGTAACGACTCGCATTTGTATTCGCGCAGCTGAAATTTAATCGCGATGGCATCGTTGCCATGGCAAACAACGCTTCCTGAATTAGCTAAATCCGACATCATTTCTGCAAATGCTCAGTCTTATACTTCGTGACAGACAGAAAGATAAAGAATTCCTTCTGACGAAACAATTTTCCCAATAGCTTCTAAATTTAATGGTTGACTCGTTTCATTGCTAGCTGGCAGAGCTCAAACCGCCGCCATTTTGGGTTTTCAGATAATCTTTAGCGTCTAGCTGCGGCAACGCAAAGGCGTGTCGTTGCTGAACGCGCCCTTAGTGGAGCACGCGGCTTTCGAGTTGTCTATACCTGGTAACCATGCCAACGATGCGGATGTAGATCCTCTCCTTGTGGCTTCCGACACGAAGCATGATGGCGTAGTATGATGGCATCGATTTACGGCTATACACAATAATTCCCACTGCAGGACGGCTTGATTTCCGAATGCATGTCAGTATTCGATGGTTTGTTTTCGATTCGACAAACCCGAAATGGGCATCATGTTGGATTTTGAATTCTTGCCGCGAGTAGCTATTTATTTTACCGTTGTATGATTATCACTAGAAGATGTGCGTTATGCGAGAATAGGCAAATTTTAGAAACAGCGAGAAATAACAACAATGTCGTAGCAATATTTAAAGTTATTGTTGTACTTTGTTCTTTACCTTGGTTGTTACTTATGATTCATTTAATTGTTGTTATTTTGACGCATTCGTATTGTAGACAGTGGCATGTAAAAGATCGTAGGTATTTCCTAGCGATATTTTCCCTTTCCCGTCCCAAGATAACGTCGGTTAAGTCAGCTATTTTTCATTCATTTAGTAGATGCTGGAAACTCACCGTAAATAAAATAACGACATACTGGTAAACAGTTTTCGGCGAGCGAGGTCTTGTTGCATAAATGCGTCCTAACAATATCCAGACTACCTGGACCCTACCTGTCACACCTGTTGTGTAAATGCTTGCAGTTGTATAATCCGTGTCAATAAGGTGAGCCCTGGCCCTGCGCATTTAAACATCTATGGAATACAGATGTTGTAAACCAAAAAGGAGGTTATCAATCAAAACGCCTGTGTTCTAAACGAAAACGTCTGTTGGAGTTGTAAATAAAAATGCCTCTAGGAGTGTTGATGTCTACACAAACCAAAACGTTTACAGCTATCGCAAACCAAAACATCTGTAGGAGTTTTAAACCAAAACGTTTTTAGATGATGTAACCCAAAAGGTTTATACATGTTGTAAACCAAAAGGTCTGTAGGTGTTGTAAACCAAAAGGTCTATAAGTGTTGTAAATAAAAACGTCTGTAGGTGTTGTAAACCAAAACGTTTGTAGGTGTTGTAAACCAAAATGTCTTCAAGTGTTGTAAACCAAAACGTGTAGGTTTTGTAAAACGAACATCTCATGGGTGTTGTAAACCAAAACGTTTATAGGTGGTGTAAACCAAAACATCCATTGGTGTTGTAAACCAAAACGTTTATTGGTGGTGTAATCCGAAACATCCATTGGTGTTGTAAACCAAAACGTTTATTGGTGGTGTAATCCGAAACATCTATAGGTGCTGTAAACCAAAACGTTTATAGGTGGTGTAAACCGAAACATCTATTGGTGTTGTAAACCAAAACGTTTATAGGTGGTGTAAACCGAAACATCTGTGGGTGTTTAAGCCATAATGCCTAAAACATATAGCAAGGCACTGTCAGCAAGAATTTCTCGGTCATCATTCTCATGGAGCGGGCATAAAGGAAGGGCCGCTGAGAGGCCTTGGGTGGGAGGGGGGGAATTGAATGGGAGTTCTACAGCTAGTTCGAGTTTACTGCTAAGAATGACTTGTGTTCCAAATTTCGTGCTTTTAGCTCGATGTGCATCATTTTGTTGCTTAACAGCTTTACTAGTGAGGGCTAAAGTCCCAACAACAACAACGACTGTGGAAGCCAAACGGATCGGTTATTGTCAATAAAAATTGTAATGCAGTGAAATTGTTATAACACGGCACCAAACACCGCATTTCGCTGATCTAACAATCTGCGGGAAACTATACGGTTTCAAAATTTTACATTTCCCCAACAAGAATAACAACAACAACAACAGCAATATTGTAGTGACATTAAAATAGCATTCAAAAAGCCTTGGTCCTTGTTAGTAAATACATTTTAAGCTAAAAAAAAATAGAAAATCGGTGCATCTCTAGGTGAGAGCAAAATTTTCTCCAACAAGAACAAGAACAACAAAAATATTGTAGTCACATAAACATGGCATTCAAAAGGCCCTAAGCCATGTCCAAACCTACGTTTTCAGCTATAAAACTTGAAAATCGTTCATTTGTTTGATCTTCGGGTGAGGGCAAAGCGTCCCAACAACAACAACACTCCAACAAATGGCTATACTGTGGACGTCGAAAGGTTCGATTGTTGTTTAAAATAATTAATGCAGTGAAAGAGTTACGACATGACCCCCAAATACCGAATTTTCTTGGTCGATATCAATTCTCGGCAAACTGTAGGATTTCTAAGTTTGACATTTAACGTGGAAGTTCATGCAGGCTTACACTATCGTAGTCCTTCATACGAATTTCAACCGAAGTGAATCGAAATTGCATTATTAGGCTACTTCAGTATTTATTTATTTTTTTAATGGTGAATGAAAAAAAAAAAGGTAAAACATGCACATATTCATCGTTTCGTCGTCTGTCATTTCATACCGGACTTTTATCTGTATTGGAATAATAATAATGTGATACCGCACACGAGCATGAAGAGAAGCATGGAAAGGATCAGGGTCGTGACCACCAATACCCAACCTGATTATTAAAAATAAAACATGAAAGACGGAGGGAAAAAATCAAAGCAGATGCTGCTTCTTGTCAAAACCCATCCAAAATATTATAAATAAAACATGAAAAAGATAAAGGAAACCAAGAAGTAAAAACCAAAATAAAAAAAATCAAAGCAGATGTTGCTTCTTGTCAAATACCAAGAATAAACATCACCCATACCACTGAAACAAATAACATGAGAGGGGGGGGGGCCGAACACGATGATACCTCGACGCACTTTTCAAGATTGCATTTGGTCAACCTTGTTTTAAAACCTATCAAAGAATGAGCCCTGACAACATTAGGTGGTAGGTCATTCCAAACTTTAACAAAACGGTTTGAAAAGAAAAATGTGCTGAAGTCACGTAAACAAGGTTGTACTGTAAATTTTAAGAAATGGCCTCTCGTCCCACTGTCACCTCTGATAATGAAAAACGGTTGAATCAAAAGTCGCTCAAATTGTGTAAAATGTTGAAAGTAAGGATGAGGTCTGTTTTAGTCTTCTGTGCTGCCGAAGCGTCTGGGAAGACGAAACAACGACTTTGTCCATTCGTCCGTCTCATCTTCCAACTCCGGAACGGTGCCAGATGCATTTACATTGTTCCATCACAATTGATACATTACAATGCTATTACATTGCCAGATATACATACATTGCCAGATACATTACCATGTTCCATTGGTTTATTGTTACCTTGTTCCACTGGTTTGGCATCACCTTGCTCCATTGGGATCACTGTATCGTTTCATTCAGAAAATCTCCTAGGCCATAAATATCTGGTCTGCCATTAATATCGTCCAATTAATACCGGCCGATTGATATCAGCCATTAATATTTGCCATTATCACTGGCCATTAAATACGATCACCCCCATTTTCTTACAGTCTGTTCCAGTCGAGATGGGCACTTCCTTGTGGTTACCGTTGCTGCCCCCTTTGGAGACTTACTTGCCATAATTTTCATACATTCATTTTTCACTGAATCGCTGAGTTGTCCGACACTGGGAACCTATCGCCGAAGTGCTTGTTTGCCGGCAAAAACAGGGATGGTGATCCATGCTGTCGTACCATCCATTCCATATATTTTGTTGAGCGCTAGTCAGATTTTCTGACCCACTGGCACAACTTGACCTACTCATCCAAACTGACCCATTGACCCATTTTGACTCGCCAGCGTAATCTCATCCACTGAACAACTTAAACCGCTGACCCATGTTGACTCTCTGACTGATTCTTGTCCCTATGCTTTTTCGTGCCTGTCTGTATGGGCAATTATTTAAATCACCATCGCAGACAATACAATATTTAATCGAACCATGCAGAGCTCTACTTACACTAGCGCCCGGATCATGCGTGAAAACTAGCATACGCGGCAAGATTAGACAATATGGCCATCGAAAGCGACGCTGATTCGAGTAATTTGTCCTGTTGCCACTTTCTGTTGGCCGAGGGCGATAGTTACAGTTGAAAAGAAATCGCCTCTCTTTCCCTTGAAACACTTTCCGGAAAAACGATCATGTCGCTATATATTTCAAGCACAGTAATAGCTTAACTGTGGCTGAGTTTAAAAAAATTTTAAAGCCGATAATAGTTTATCACGCAAATCTACGTAAAATTAAAATCATTATTTTGAATAACTGCCTCTAGGTCCCAATAGCTGTCCCCTGCAAGCTAAAACCATAGTTTACTGGATGGTTGCACTGATAACCACACCTCCATTGCTTAACAATGCCTTCGGCAATGTCACTTCGTGGCAGCCATATTGTCTACCCCTTAAAATCGTTGTAAATCAGACCGGAGAGTTGACTGGCCATGACCGAGCTATTAGAACATTCGAATAAAAAATCTGTGTGCATAACTAACATCTTTGTTCATCTACGTTCATCATTCCAATAAATGAAACTAAAAAAGCACAAGCACTTCCTTACACTTGCACCTTAGGGTTGGAATGTATAAAAGTTAGGAGATTTAAAAACGGTACAGAAAACGGTTGGACACCAATGTCAGTTCACTTTTTGGTGTTCGACATGTACTTTTTGGTCTGTACTTCAGAATTCAGATGTTGCAGAAGTTAATAGATCAATGATTCATTTTGGGTCAGTGGTTCGAATTTGGCCAGTAGATCGTTTTGGGTCATTAGACCATGAGTCAAAACTGTTTGAAAGTTTTTGACCCACTCAAAAATCGTGACCCACTGAACCACTGACCCACCCCATCCCTTACATCATCGGGTAGTAACTCGTCTCACACTGTTGCAGTGCAGTTTCTATAATGGGACTGCAATCGCTTGGCTACATGCGTCATGTGACTGATTTCACACACCCACTTACAGGAGTACAAACAACATTGTTTCGAACAACGAGTCGCCCATTGTTGCAGCCGTACCGATAGCATGATCCTAACATGTGTTTACCTTTGGCTTAAGCTCCAAGCTATAGTTGCTATACTATGTGATACCATAGTTACTGATGACGTCACAATCATGCAACATTGCGGTCTCCCGCAGCGTGTTGCATTCGGTAGAAACAAGGACTTCCCTCAACGAAGTGAGGTATTACTCCAAATAGTATGATCATAGCATGTGTTCACTTCCGGTTTGAGCTCCAAGCTAGCAGCCACTCTAGACCACATAGTGACGAAATCACAATTATGCAGCAGCACGTTTGCCCACAGATTGTTGCTCTGGGTACAAACAAGTGCCTCCCTTGAGAAAGTGAGGTACTTACTCCAAGAGAACTGTAATTTTTAAATCGACACATTGTGTTCATGAACCCATTTTACATTTTTTTTAAAACGCACTCTACGGGCGTTTAAACTAATCAAAATCTTTGTTGTCATATAGAAAAGGCTGTATTCTTAAGTGTAGTATCGGTTGGTTTTTTTTTTTAACAAAGTAAACTGAACTTTTTTTTGCAGATTTTGCCTTCACTTTTGTACCAGTATTATACAGTTCAAGCGCAGGTTTTCAGTTTTTAACTGCAAATAAACTACATATTTTTTTCTGCAGTATTTCTGCAGGTCATGTTTCTGCTTGCCCGTGCGACCAGTTGTCGAATAAATGATTGTGATTAATTTCCAGGAAAACCTGATCAGTGCGTATGAAAAAATTATACTCGTTGTTATTGGTTCAAGCAAACCTCTTCAGCAACAATAAAAACGTTAAACAGCAGAAAGAAACAACGTACAGCACCAATTTATTATTTAGGATGAAAATACCAAAAACCAAAAACAAACAACAATAAAAAGATTAAAGAGCAGAAAGAAACAACGTACAACGCCAATTCATTTTCTGGGATGGAAATGCCAACAACAAACAACAAACAACAATAAAAGGTTAAACAGCAGAAAGAAACAACGTACAACGCCAATTCATTATCTGGGATGGAAATGCCAACAACAAATAACAGTAAAAAGTTAAATAACAGAAAGAAACAAAGTACAGCACCAATTCGATATCTAGGATGGAATGCGAAATACTAACAACAATAAAAGTATTAACCAGAAGAAAGAAACAACGTACAGCACTAATTCATTATCTGGGATGGAAATGCTTAATACAAAGAACAATAAAAGGATTAAACAGCAAAGAGAAACAACGTACAGCATCAATTCATTATCTGGGATGGAAATGCCAAATGCAAACAACAATAAAAGGATTAAACAGCAGAAGGAACAACGTACAGTACCAATTCATTATCTGCGATGGAAATACCAAATACAAACAACAATAAAAGGATTAAACAGCAGAATAAACAACGTACAGCAGAATTCATTATCTAGGACGAAAATGCCCAAAACCAAAAACAAACAACAATAAAAGGGTTAAAGAGCAGAAAGAAACAACATATAGCACCAATTCATTATCTAGGATGGAAATGACAAAAACAAATAACAATAAAAGGGTTACTATACAGCAGAAAGAAACAACGTAAAACACCAATTCATTATCTGAAATGGAAATGCCAAAAACAAACAACAATAAAAGGTTTATGTACAAAAAACACGGAAACAGATTATTGAAAGTAAAACCAAGCAGTGCTACAGTAAAATAATGCGAACAACGTTTTGAAAAGGATCAATTTTCGTCATCAAGTTTACGAATTAAAATTATTAAAACATGGGAAGGCCACGACGTCATCTTATGTTTAAAGTATAACACAATAATTAAAAGAATAAAAAGCCGAAAAAAACACCATTTTCCCTCTCATTTCTACATTTCGGGCACAGTTTTCTGCCTCTTTTGTAAGGGAAAATGGCGGTTTTCAGCCTTTTATACTTTTTTATTCTTTTAATTATTGTGTTATGCCTTAAACATAAGATGACTTAATGGCCTTGCCATGTTTTAATAATTTTAACTTATAAACCTGATGACGAAAATTGTTCATTTTCGAAACGTTGTTGGCATTATTTTACTGTAGTTTTCCTATCAATAATAAAAGGTTTAAACAGCAGAAAGAAGCAACGTACAATGCCAATTCATTAGCTGGTCTATATTCTTCCCACCCGAGTGATTTATAGCCCCAACTGTCTCACGTCCAAGAGGTTCATGGTTCGGGCCTGATTTCAGCCATTTTCGGGAAGAGAAAGGCCCTCTGATGCCTCGCGTGTATGTCGATTGTGGCATATGAAAGATCCTAAAAATTTCCGACTGAAATTACCTAGCAAAATTGCCCCTTGCCTTCTGGAACCACGTCTTCCTCTAGGGGCGCGTCTATAATATTGTGTAGACTCTTATACGTACGTCCAAGCGATTTTTAAACTGGTTACTATATAGTGTGAGCTACGACAACATCTGTTGGAAGTGAGCTCCAGATTGATACAACTCTTTGAAGAAGAAATGTTTAGGTCTAATTTGATAGACCTGCTGTGGAACGATTTTGTACGGGCAACCTCTTGCATTTCCAGTTCGGTTCAAAACGAAAATATTCTGCATTAGTGGCGCGGGGGCGGGAGAGTGTGAGTGTCAAGCTGAAATCACTGACTAGATCCAAACTTTGTCCGAAATATCTGAAGGTTTTTTTTGTCTGAATATCCCTTATTTTGGCAGTCTTGTCTCCGCCCGTTATTTCTGACTGCGGGTCATTTTTACGACACGGAAGAATTATGACTTGGGGATGTGTCAACCTCTAGCCCCTCCCTCTCCCCCATCCCATAAATTTGGTCTTGGCTCCTCTTACTCGGCCAATGCTTAAAACTATTTTAATATTTCGCTTTCTACAAGTTTTCCCTTAATTACCATCACAATGATATCTGTTGTAGTGTATAGTTGTGAATTTGAAAATATGTAATAATCAATAGGAATTAATGTACTGATTGAAAAACATGTAATAATCAACTTAGCTAAAATTCTGTCTGAGCCTTGCTTTTGGGCTTGCAAATGGCGTGTGCAACATTTTATATCCAACCCCATCTTCCCGCTACTCTCCACCATTAAAAATGTCAATTGTGTCTTATTTTTTTTTCAAAGAAATTAAATAAATAAATAAAAATAAAACCGTACGCTGCACCAAGAAAGAACACACAGATGGCAAACAAGTCCATTATGCATTTTAATAATACTTGGGGCTATGGTCAGCGGCGTTGTATCGAGGGGGAGAAGAGCAGACAAAAATAAGCGTTCCGTCCTTTCCCTCCCTGACCAGTCCTACACCGAGAAAGGCAAAGAAAAAACAGTTTCAAAATCTTAACTTTCTACCAATTTCGAACTTTGAAGGCCTTCAGTTTCCCCTGATTTCTCCTCTTCAAACGGCTCACCCCTCCCCATTAACCAACGTTTGGGAGTTGTCCCCCTCCCTTGTCTCTTCCCAGCGTTTCTTTTCATCGCTGGTGTATCGTTGTGGCAAGCTAGTTTCATATCAAGCTATCTCCATACCGAGGGTGCCCGTACAATGGAGCATACGCTTTCCGCTCCTCTTTTTTTTATGTGACTTTGGCATAAATAATTACGAAGCAAAACCATTAAAATTTAGGCCAAAAAAAGCATTAAAACAAAGACTCTTTAGAGGATTGCAATACTGATTCTACGGTTCTAAGCTCAATGTGGTCTAGTCATTACTATTTTTCAAGCCACCTAATTTGCTCTTCTGAATAAAGTGGTCGAGAAATAGTGCCCACCTTTACGAATCTAGGGAAACAAAAGCAGAGGAAATAAAAAGTCGCAAAAAAAACCACGAAAAAAATACGTTTCCAGGTGAAACTTCCTTTGCCTGCCTGGCGAAATTCGGGCTGATGACCAAACCTAACCTATAAAAAAAAAAAAACCGAAAAAATAAGGAATCGACAGAATAATCCGGCTTATTTTTTTAACTTCGGCTTTTATTCCGTAGTTTTTTTTCCCCGCAGCTTTCTTTTCCTTCGACTGTTTTCAGAGCCTTTTTCCGGAGCATTTTTTTCCGCGGCTTTTTTTTTCCGCTCACGGCTTTTACTTACATCTTATATTTTAAATTTTGCTCTTTTGTCCTTTATTCAGAGCGCTTTTCTCCCTATTTTCCCCAATGGCCACATCCCTCCTCCTCCCCTCTCGTTACCCCCAGAATGT
>JAHWFP010210906.1:0-17853 GCA_023313725.1 Lithobius niger
AAAAAAAAATCCCACACACACAAAACAGCATTCCCGTTCGGTGCAACGGAATAAGTAGCCTGGATTGCTCGGGGCAGAGGCAATTGTTTCAGTTTATCGTCCATGCGACAACTTTCGCATTCAGGCACTGATTCAAGATGAGTGAGAAGCCCTGCGAATGATGAGAAATTTGCTTTTGAGGCGAAATTATGCACGGTAACTGGTGCATTCAGTGCGTACTCTCTTTGTTGAGGCACCCGCTAAGGTAGCCCTGTTGCCTACACGTTGCTTACATCAGCGGGGTGTAGTATTCCCCCTTGGCGAGGTGGTGGCTGACGGCAACGGGAAATTATTGGGAGGTTTAGCGATGAACACACAGGGTAGTCCAGCCCCGCGTCTAGGGAAAATTGGTAGCAACTAACTAATTTCTCTCTTGGACCGACCCAGGGTTGTTTTGAGAGTGGGCGCAGCAGTTGAAAAAATTGAGGTGAGGTCCCAGTGATGAGGTGTTGGACTGGACATGTAGGCCAGTGGGTAATTTTTGCTAGGGTCGGATTTTGGTTCCGAGGTGCAGGGTGTGGCAGTGGTGCACGGTTTGTCTGCAGTGGCAATGGTCGTGGTGTATGCCAACTAACTTGAAGACTTCTGCTTGCGAAGGGCGTGTTATTAAGGGGTCGGAACTGGTGTTGGGTGTCTTGATTTCTTGGCAACCTGATTTTTCAGTGGGTTGTTATACCGGAGCATTTTGTGGTATTTGCCCGCTACTTCTGATTTTCATAGTGGTTAGAACCATATGGTAATGTCAAAGAATCCTCTTGTGAACGTTTTGGCTCGTGGTTTGTTCCGTACGTAATCACAGAGGCATAGGTACGTGGTGATTTGGGGTTTGTCCTTAGTCACAGGTTATTTGTTGTATCCTTCCAATGTCTAAATTTGGAGCAAGTTACCCCTAAGGTGGCAATGTTGGTCCCATTAGTGCAGACAAGAGGGCCAGCGAGTTTGGCCCGGCTGGGCTTACTTATTACTATGTTTGTGGTAGAAGCTGAAGCAATTTTGTGCTGCGTAACCCTGCGCCGTTTTGGGTGCTGCATCTCCTGCGCCTTGAGGACAGATGGTTATAGGTGGTGCGCTATGTGGCTTCCTTTATCCGTAGGTTGGAGAGTTTGGGAAAACCAGTTTATGGGAGTGGACCAGGAGCATTGTTTCTCTCTTTGGTGTGTCCGCATCACCCTGTTAGTGCCCAAAATGGTGGCACGGTGGTTGGGCAAGCTGTTGAAGGCTGCTGGTGTAGACATGGGACTTTTCCAATCCCGCTCTGTACGGTTGGTGAGGTAGCTGCAGGGTGCTGGGTCTCCACATCGCAGATCGTGGCCAGAGGGAACTGGTCTTCCTCGACAGTGTTCGCCACATGTTACCAATGGGAACTGATGTCGGGTTAGGCTGGTTTGGTACTACAGCTGCTGTTGACGCAGGGCAGCATTTGAACCTTCAGGCAGGTGGCTGGCAGCGCCATGTTTACTAGTCCGTTCCATAAGTAACCCAGTGAGGACGTTTTTGCGAAGTAGAAATGAAGATTCTACCATAGGAGAATCAGAGTTTCCAAAGTAAAATCTGACGCAACTGTGTTATGTGGATTTCCCCGCTCACCTCCCTGGTGCTGGTTTGGGGCAGCTGTAAAAGACAGTTGGTATAGGCCTGAGGTGGAGAGGGAGGAAACAATTGGAAGTGATATAAGTTTTGCATAAATTAAAGTATAATTGTACGCAAAGCGGTAAGCTAAAATGAATCGCGTGCGGGGAAGCATTCCATAAGTAACAGTTTCGTCGGATTCTACTCGGTTGAATCTTCGTTTTTTTTTAAATGATGAAACTTGAAACGAAAAAAATTTCATTTAAAGTTTTCAGATCCTTACAATGGAATTTTAAGTAAAGGTGATAGGTTTTGCTTCGGTTTCTCGAAGAAAATAAAAATTTTTAAAAACACAATGAAACTCGAAACTCGAAAAATTCAAGTTGAAGTTTTCAGATAGAGTCGAGTTTACACAAGGACGTCAAACTCGAACTCTACTCGAAATTCTAGTGTTGCACACCCCTCATGATATGAATATAGCCGGCAATTCAAGCACAACTCCTAATGTGAAAATTGTGACTACTAATGTGTAATATCCTGAAGAATTTTATTTCAACATTTTATTGTTTTTTTTTTTAATTTATATTTATTTTTCGATTTTCTTGTAGGCTTCTCATGAGAAGATCAATTTTTGAGCATCTTGATAAAAGAGGAATACAGGCAAGTACAAGCAACTTAATTCAATATCCATTTTATTCAAACATATGCCCATCATCAAAAATTGCACAATACCACCATCACAGTAGAACTGCACAAAATGTTCTTCTTTTAAATTTTCGGTGAAACCATTTACTTTCCTCAGAAAGATGGGTACCAGAAAAAACAAAGAAAAACGAGAGTCATATGTTGGCTTCTTAAAACCTAGCGTACAATTTAAAAACATGCACTCCTTGTAGACCACTGATCTCCACAGAGCGTTTAACCGCTTCCCGGTTTTTTTTCCGAACAAATGCCCATTGCAACCGCTGGGCATTTGCATTGCAAAAGCTACCCGCACATTGCCGAAGGCATGCACTAGGGAAGGGCGGCTGTCGCGTGCAGCTGTGTTCCTGACTGCGCTCCAGCGCAGCGTGCCTGAACCCCATATGCCACAAGCCTTTGCTGGGGTTCATGTCCCCAGCCAGATAATGACATGAATTTTGTCATCTTACCACACACTAGCCTTTGCTATAGCAACCAGCTACTGTATAACTGAGGACCCGTACTTCCCCCACCATTTTTAACAAAATTTTGGATGAGATTTGCTGCGAGAATTTGTAAAATGTGCGATGGAAAAAGTAGTTTTTCAAAACAATATGTTGCAATATTTGGTGAATTATGCAACAAAAACAAAAGAGGATCACAAAACAGCTAATAGCAAAACAGCCTAAATAGGCCTCGTTAGTGGTGTGCAATACTAATAAAAGTTTTCAAACTAGAAGTTCCACTTTCCACTTCAAAACAGCTACCGTCAACGAACAGAGGCTTATTTTACTGAGTAGTTTATAAAATTTTGATGAAAAGTTAAGTCTTAATTTATTTATTTTGGAAAATTATGATTTTTGTTGGAAAATGTGCATTTTGCGATCGCAAATTTAAATTTTTGGCTTCTGCAAATGCTAGAAAAGTGAAATCTAGTCCAGGGGGCCTGGATGCCAACTAATTCTGTTTTTTCACCAAACAGCTACACATTTATCATCGTACATTGGAGAGGATCAACTACTGGGAGCATTTTGAAGTACCTGTTCCCCTTAATAAAGTTACTGCTAGCTGTTCTTTTGGGAAAAAATTACCGATGCCACTTTGAGGTATACTTAGGCAGCCTTTGCAGAAAATGGCATCTAAAGCCGATGAATGGAATGCGTGCCTTATGGGTTTGATGGGGATCTTTCCGTCATGCAGGAAATTTCAGTTAGCCACCGCGCTGCAGGGCTGGTTTCCATTAACAACTACGGCTACTGAAGTGTGCCCCCTGTCGTGATCAATCATTGATTATTTTGTAGCTAATCCCTATCAGTCATCCTCCAAATCCATTCTACTTGGTAGCCTTATCCTGCATACTATTGACGTATTTTTAATGCTGGAGGTGATTCATTTAACGTTTGTGAATCAAGCGATGACAGTGGCCTTCAAAGAAGTAATCGGGTAATAGTTTTTCTTATTGCTAAATACTGCAGCAAAAATGGGCACTACAAACTTGAATTGGAACCAATAAATTTTATTGTACATCCACAAACTTCTTTGGATGTACAATAAATATAGTCTATTGTACATTCACCTATTATTGAGTCCCTCAACATTCTTCAAATAAATGGTAAAACTGTGCTGCTTCAATATCTCCTGTACATGATTGGTTACACCCCCAAGCCACTTTGGGCCCTCCCCTATTTAGCTCCTTCTTCTCGGACTTAACAATAGCCCTAGCTTCATTTTTCCCCAATCGGTTCAGAAGTCCTGCTGGATACTTGAGTGAGTCAAAAACTTCTCCTTTGTTTCTCCAAGTGTGGCCTAGCTACGTTAATGTTACTTGTATTCTTGATCATTCGGATAAATTCGTTCTGTGCCATTGCTGTCTATAGTTGATTCAGGTGTCCTGAAGCATAGGGAATTCACTTAGTCGAATTCAATTCTTCCGTTCTCTATTCTCTTAGCTTCACATCCAGGTATGCCAGTTGCTCTTCTTTTTCATTCCCGTCACCTGAATACCTCCTATCCAGTTGTTAACTTTTTCAAGCAGTACTTCGAATTTCTCTTTTTTGACAGCTGAGAAGACATAGTCAACAAATCTCTTCCGGATCTCTAGACGGTTTTCGAGGATGAACAATAAACTGAAACGTGAAACCCAGAAATCTGAACATGAGGCAAATATGGGAAGAGTGACAAACAACAAGGAAGCCGTGTGTCGGAAACCTTGCAGGGACACACCCAACTGACGCGCCCAACTGACACGCAATGTTTCCATCTTCCGCATGACATTGCGCGTCAGTTGGGTGATAAGTCTGTCCTCCTGTCCGGTGTTTTTCAATTTTTGCAGGAGGTACAGATGTATGACAAGATTTAGATTAGGGGTTTGAATTACATCTCTGTAATGTGTGGTGCAGTGGCAACCCGGACCACTGCACTGTGACTGAGGTTGGCGCTAATGGCCAAGTTGTCGACGCGCCATTAAGCCTCAAAACCCCCCCCCTTGCAGGGACAGCAATGCAGTTTATATTGGCGAGACGAGAAAGGGAGTGCAGACAAGGGTAGCACAACATGTTGCAAAAGTGCAAAATGTAAGTACTAACAATGGCATTGCAGTCCACTGCAAGGACTCGAAGCATGAGATCGATTGGAAGGGAACGAGTACGCTTCTTAAGTCAAACTCGACTCAAGACCCCCATCTCAGACGTCTGGGCCTGATGGTACAACAACATGAGCAGAAAGGCATAAGTTGAAAGAATATCCAGGGTCCAGCATATCCAAGAGTATCGCACTTGGTGAACAGAGAACTCTGCAAACAGTTGGATTGGCAGTGGAAATTGGAAGGAGAATCAAGCATGCAGCTCTATCAGTACCGTAGGCTACAAAACCGCCAAATTTTGAATTTGCAAGTGGCCTGAGGAAAGAGTGTTGCAGTTGGTGTCCGAAAAACCTAAAAGCCTGAAGTGACCACCAGATTGGAGTCAAAAATTAGCTAGACATAGTGTATGTCTAGGTTGTGAAAGTATGCAAATTTTGACTTTGTCGAATTTTACGAGTTCAATATTTCACAGTATGTACTGCAACAATGTTTTTAAATCTTAGTCAAGTCAATTTTCTGTGGATATTTTGAATTTTTACACAATTGACTTGACCCAGATCTAAAAAATTACTAGAATCCATATTTCAATTATTATATCTTCAAATATGAAAAAATAAAAATTAAAAAAAAAATTTTTCTGTGAAAATTGGATGCTTATATCACCAACTGGCCAACCCCCTCCCCTCTTCTTGATGACGTAATACTTAAACGCTTTCTATTTTTAGCCAGAAATTTGGTGCAGGAAGGCTTTATCAAAACAGTTGTTTTATCAGGCTTCGCCAAAACGGTTGATAATAGACTGAATTAGAATTTTGTGTTCGTTAGTGTGTGTATGCTTGTCTGTTTGGGTCGCAGTATTATTTGCAATTTTGTTCTGATTTGGTTGAAATTTCATGAGAAGGAGGTTTGGCTCACAAAGTATGAGTTCGGAGATAATCGGCTGTCTCATCAGTGTTGGATTTTGTTTGCTTGCTTCCGTCTTCAGTTCGCTCGCTTCCTTTAAGTCATTGAGAGAGTTTGGAAACAACATATTTGCCGTTTGCTATCAAGAGATGGCACCAACCAACGCATGTCCCTACGCATGATTGTAGTTTACACTTTTTAGGCGAAAATAAATTAATGTATTGTAATATATTTTGCACTGAGTAATTAATGATCTTCAGAACTGGTATTTACCTAGTTAAACATGATTACGTATTTAAAATATTGGTTATTTGTTGCAGACCTACTTATGGGTTTTAAACGAAGACGAAGAATTTAGAACAGCATTCGACATGGGTGTTACCGGAGTGATGACCGACTACCCAACGAAGTTAAGAGACTTTCTGAACAAAAATCCGCAGTACCTCTTACCTCCGAAACACTCAAAAGATTGAGTATTTTCATATCCTTGATTCGTCTGTAGCATTGTCAACAGATTTCCATTGCATATCATTTTGTTCTTCAGTGAGTCTTATACCTGTCGTATAGTGATGGTTAGGTGGATTTTTTTCTGTCATACCCTCTCCTTTTGTGGTTTTGTAGATGTTGTTCATTCCAGTCTAAGAAGTCCCTTCGCTGTAAAGTACGCACGTAGGTTATGCTTGAAACGAAACGCAACAAAATTAAACAATGCGGTTTCAGAATTGCCTTGTTGTTTTGTGCCGTGCTAGACATTAACAGACAGCGAAGAAGCTAGGCATTGTTATCAAAATAGGGATTTAACTTTGAAGTTCGATACTAATAGATATAAGATAGAAAGCAAGCTTCTTAATGAGGGTTATTTATGTTGTGTGTACTACAGAATTAGTGCGTGCATTCGTACACGTGACCATGGGTAGATAAATAATGCATCTACCCGTAACTACTTAATACGGGTCCAATGTATTTGGTGGATTGGTGGGGTTTCACTGAGGCTGCACTGGTACCAATCCAGTTTTACAAATTTTAAATTTTACCGCTAACGATATTCAAAATTTATCCCTTATCTTTTATTAACTCTCATATGATGTAGCTTTGAAAGTCTATAAAAAAAATTAAAATTTGTAACTAACAGCTAAAGGATGGCTAAGTAGATACTTAGTGTTTTCTTGATCAAATGCCGCAAACCACGTGTCGTTATCTCGAACTGTTTGAGAGTTATCGACGTTTCAGCAAAAGTTGTTGGTAACGATCCGATACCACTAATAGCGGCTACCAAGTCGACCCTGTATCGGTATCGGTGTAGCCTAAAGTTTAATTTATTTATTTTTTTGTACATCCCAGTGATCAAATCTCTGAATGTGAGCCAAATGTAAATTTGCACCCCAAGATCGGTTGCTGGGTGCTCCTAAAATTGTCTTTGAAGTGCAAAAGCGAAATGATTTACGAAAACTCCTGATTTAGTCATTGAAAAGCCTGACATTTAGCATTTCAATGGTACTGTTGTGCGTCACTTTGCTTCAAACTGAGTGGGTAATGCCACTATTTCCAATGAAACATGCGTGTAAAACTTAACATAACTTTGTCAAACGTTCATTGTAAACAAAAGTGCCGTGGGAAGGCTTTTGTCAGGTTGTTGAAGACGACACACACCGCACTTTTTTTTATCTTGTTTGGTTCAAGAGTTGGGCCGCACCAAAAAAAAATGTTTGGTTAATGGTGGTATATTTAAACCAGCAATGGCAGACGTTTTATTGGATTTTTTATTTTATTAAACTGACAAGGCTTAAAGAGTATGCAGTCAGTCTAAAATCAACAATAGTTTGCAAATATGTTGTTTATGTCATCTATTATATTTTTTTTAGATTTTGCGCGATACAGTAACTGCCTAAAGGTTTGAGCCGAAGGCTTGAAATAAGAAAGCTTCGAGAGGGTGAAAATAGTGTATTAGAATGTCAAAATTGCTCAAAAATTGGGAAAATTATGAATTTTGGTGATGGGCCTGCACTAATGTAAGGCCCTGATACATTTCTGTAAATGAATGTTTAACTGTGCATGGCCTTGTGAAATATTCAAATTTGTTGTGTAGTTTGACCCCTCCTCCCTCCACCCGTCCCAAAATGCTGCATTTTGAACGCAAAATGCGATTCTTGGCGTTCCCCTTGTGCATCTCGATAATTTGATCCCTGTATCATCATTCATCGTAGTTTGCAGAGCAATATGGCAAAGCCAAAAAAAAAAAATTAATTCTATGAAGACCATTAAAAGTTACTAAAAATTTGCTGGATCTACCAAATTTTGTTTTTATGTTTGCGATTTTCCAGATTTGCGCGATATCTTTTTTTTATCCATTTACAAATAAAATGCTTTTCTTTGTGGGCACATACGTGTGCTGCCAATATTTGAAAGGCCCACCTATATAGATGGGTGTACCTGTTGGTGGCGCCAAGGCTTGCGGAAGGACCTTAGACTGATGCTGCCATCTTGTTTTTAAAAAATGTTCCTCTGCTGAGGGAAGAAAGCTCGGTATGCTTTCAAAAGTATATGCGAGTGTTCATGAAAACTTCGGTTCATTTTTTTGTAGCATAGCATGATTGATCAAGCGGGTTAAGCTCATAATTGTTTTAGATAAACGTGGGCTGACATTCATTAACAGCAATATCATTCTGTTTCAACCTCGAAATTATTTCAGAAATAGGGATTAAACTGTAGTGCTGCATATAGTGGCACGACAATTATTTATTTGTGCCGGAGGTTGAGCAGTTGCATCTTTGTGGCATAATAGTCTCCGATACATACCAAATTAAATTAAAATAATAAAGTGCAACCCTATTAAAATTAGTAAAGCTTCTTGCCAACTTATGAAGTAAAAAGATTATCATCTACCAACCTTGTCTTGTAACGATCGACTTAAAAATTAGTAAGATTCATTTTTACACAAATAAATTAGGTGAAGTTATAGCTAGGCATGTGATTTTCGTTGACCCACTGTTACGACACAACCTCGATTGGGTTTTATACAACGGGCACCTGAACATTCACTAGTGGTCTTCCAGTCTTTCTAGATCCACGGAGGCAAAAAAGTGCATGACTGTACGATTGAATGAATGCTAGCAGGAGCTAGCATTGCTACGCGCCTACTGGGGCTTCTAAACTGCACATGACAACACTACTCTTGAAGCAGAAATTAGCATCACACATGCACTGTGAATGGCCAAAATGTTGAAGGAAGCAACATAGATTAAAGGGTAAGGGTGACATCAACATGGTGCCCACCATTTTACGGTTTTTAAATGTGGGTCCACACCACGTCACCAGCACGATGCCTATGGATATTTGAAAACCGTCTGATAATATGAATGGATGGAGTCACACAAATTCTCAGGTACCTCTACCTAATTTAACCGTATAAAAAATGAATTCTACTAATTTTACCACAACCATGGATTGATAAATGTAAACCATTGTTTTAACTTGTGTTTGATTACCTTTGTTTTTTTTTTTTTTTTTTTTGTTTAATAATACCCTATCTGGTAAGATGCATGTACAATTGTTTTATTTTTTTTACATCATTTTTATTACTGCATTATTTTGAATTCATTCAAAAAAGCAAATTGTATTTATTATTTTATGTAATTAAACTGGTATTGCTTTATGCTTTTTAACATATTAGTGCGAGCTGCATCAATATTTAGTCTTACTTTTAATCAGATGAAAGATATTGTGTGTGAAAAAATGTTCGCAAGCAACTTGACACGGTACCCGTCCTGTCACAAATAAGGAATTATCTTTGTGTAGTGCAAGTGCCATTGCGTTGTCTTCGTTACGTCTACATATTCAAGCACGTCATAAGGTTGTTATGTACAGATTCTGTTTTTGTGCTAGGCTACATTTCATTGTTCCTTTAAAATCTTTTAATTCTGTTTCTGTTTTATGCACTTGCAGTACTCTTTTTCACAATATTTTGTTAAGTTTGTATCTGCATAAAGCTGCCTGGTGAAAAATACTCTACAAATCTTATTTTTTGTTTCTTCAGGGAAGCGGCTCATAATTATTTTAATTTTATAATTGAATTGTTACGTCCTGTATACGAAAAAAAAGAGTCAACAAATTAGGTTCGTACAAGTCCTTGAATTCCTTAAAATTGTTGAAGTAAGTCCTTGAATTTAAAATGAATCCCTAGCTTTGAGTAAGATAACAACAAATTTACAATTTGTTTAAAATAAATTGCATGTTTGTCGTAAAATGTTGTTGCGATTACCTTTTAATTTTTTTTTTCATGTGTTTTCATTAGTTCTTGTTCAGTCCACTAGACTGGGGAAAAAAAAAAAAGGCAATTGACCTGACCTTGTCTATAATGACAAAATGAAAAAAAAAAACATTTCTCACTATCTGCAAAATAGTAACCTGCAGTTTGTGCTAAAATCGCTTATTTTTGCAAATTTAATGCTCAAATTTAAGTTTTTAAACCCTTAAAATGCATAATTTGTCAAAAAATGATTAGTTTAGCTAATCACCCGCTAGGATCGCTGTTCTCCCTTACTATTAATGTAGTAAGCAGAGCCTCGTTCTCATACATCGATTCGAGCACTGACCTGAGTCACACGTACTGCTCTTCTGCTAATTGTTGAAGCATATCGGCTTGTTGGCATATTCTACAATGGCTGCTAATGCTCAATGTGACTCAATTGATGAAGTTACGTTGACGGAACTTTTCCCATCTTGTACATGCATGAAAAACCCCTCGCGATTTGCGTCCTACTTACAGGAAACAGCGGCAGTGCAATTTTGTCGATTCTACATGCAAGATTTGTGAACTTCACAAACGGGAAACTTCGGGGAAGATTTTCTTGACATGGAAACAATCAGACCAACGTGGCGTTCAAAGAGCTCGTATTTCTGCGGAAGCTTATCTCCCTGTTTTTCCTACAATTCTTTCCCCGTGCTTTATTAAAACGTGAACATTTGAGTGTTTGCCGAGATGTTGTCACCTAACCCAGTAAAACTTGGCCCTATTTGAAGCTGAGCAACCTTATTGGAGTAAGTTTGTTAGTTAACGAAGGGCCTTGAAAAAATTGTAATGGCTTAGAAAAGTCCTTGAATTGTGCATGTTCTTGTGCGAACCCCAATTTAACTCGATTTAATTAAACTTGCAGATGTGCGGTCAGAAAGAATGCATTACCTGGTTTCAAAATGAAATTTTGTGTTGTACTTCTGCTCTGCAGATCTTGTGGTTTTGAAGGGGACCCTCTGCATCGAAATGAGGACAATTCGGTTGGGCTTCACTGAAACTTCAATTAGAACACTTTTTGAGGCTGTACAGAGAAAGTGACACGAGATTTGGACTCTACTCTTCTCTTTGCCAACTCTTGTCGTCATGGCTCGAACTAAAATTATTTTGCTTGCATACTGGTTTTTTGGTTTACTCAACGCGAGCACAGGGTAGCAGATGTTGCCTTTCCATTTGCAAATAAAATTTTTTTGCATGAGCTTCTGCTTTGTATACGATATGGTGCCGGCTGCAACCATCTACGTCAGTGTGGCGCTGCTTGTTTTTGGCCATTGTTATAGAGCTTATTTCGGGTAAAATGTTAACGATAAATCCAATTGTGCGTGTGGTACTGTCCTACCTACGCGCAAAAGAAAAGAAAAAACCTGGTGTTCAGTGACAATCAGTATACTGTATCAGTATTTATAAATAGCTGTGCAATGTCAGCAATGGAGGATGTACTGTACGGTGTAATAAACTTGTAATGGTATTTAGATAGTTCATATGTTACGTGCTGTTGAAAACAGTGTTTTATTTTTTTATTTTATTGCATTGTAGCTTTTACATGGGTTGCGATAGTTATTTATGTGAAATAAAACAAAGTGAGAACTCGAGTTGTGTTATGTTTGAAAGGGACGGTGAATGCTAGGAAGTGTATATTTTAGATTACATAGTTACTGAATTAAAATCAAATGGTGTACATATGTATTGTTGGTCATTACTATAAATAAACTAGTGGCATTTAACGTATTATTTCTAACAAAAATTCCTGGGACTTCAAATCCACTCCAGAAAAAAAAAGATGGGCTCACACTTTGCCCAACGCTTACTACTCGGGAAGTATAATTTTAATTACAAGATGGAAGGCCAAATGGACTTAATAATTGTTTAAGGCAACGGAAGATGCGTAACTGTTAGGGACTCAAAGTTTGTCATGATTAAATTCAAAATACACAACCACCACAGCAGAACACTTCAGTCAAACTTCAAAGTTCGCTGTAAATTGTCGGCGAGTCCTATCGCCTTCTTCAGACCAAAAAATACCGTAAAAACGAAAAAAAACACTACAGCATATCATAATCGTGTGCTAGTAAACATTCGAAACTCGCCGCTAGTCTGCTGTCTGAAGTTTGAGTGAAGTGTTCTGCTGTGGTAGTAGTGTATTTTGAATTTTATTACGTCTTTCTTCTTCAGGTCTACTAAAAAGTGTTCTCTTCGGTTTACATCACGCTGTACTATGTTGTCCGTGTTGTGGCCCCACAAGGCCAGGCATATCTAAATGCAAACTGTCTGCTTCTTTAAGCCTGTGTGGCGGGTTTTCGAAATAAAATCCTAGTACATTATTCCCTATTATAATTGGCAAAACTACAATATGTGTGTACGATTTTTGGGTCATTACCAGAAACGCAGCATGCTTGACATCGCGATTTTCGCTCAAACTACCGAATTTCTACTTTTTTGAAGTGTGGAGTTCGATATTTGTAGTTCTGTCTTACTAATTTCGCTACATTTAGGAATATGTGAAAGTCAAACAGTTTGTATCTCGCTCATACTTGGGCTCAGGCTTGGCTTGATCCGGTGTAGGAACTCCTGAGTACATCGAGTGTTTTATATGAAGCGTTATTGTAGAAGCACATGCATAAATTACCAATTGTGCTCTAAGTACAGTACTTTTTTTCTTAAATTTTCGAGGAAAATTCGGTGTCTTCATCTGAAGTCAGAAAGCTCCGAATGAACAGTGTCATACGCGTCGAGTGTCAAATCGAAGTTCGAATTTTGCTCTGAATCGGAGTAAAACCATTAATCTTTACGTTTTGTCTGGAGGTGTCTAAAAATTCCGTGTTGGTGTTCCAGCACTCGTAGAGTTTGATCATCAGGTCCTGGTGCACGAAGCCCTGCACCAAATCGAAAGAAGGCACAATTAAGTTCGTAAATATCGATCTATTGAGAATAAACCGAAGAGAGTCATTAACTCCGGGAAGGTAGGTGACAAATTCTCTGGGTTGATCGTGATGTAGTCTGTGTCCTCCGGAAACTGCATTCAGCTTAATCAGTGCCAGGCCTTCTTGACCATGGCATTGAAAAGCCTCGCTGGGAAGCCCTTTCGAGAAAAGTGGTCTTGGCCTTGTGGTGCAATTCAGCGATTGCCTTGGACGAGGAGTGCTCAGTTGTGCAAGAAAATTCTTTGAGAAGGAAGATTTCGGGTGTGCAGAGTCGAAGAGGAGTCCTCGTCCGGTGTGGGAGGGTTTCTGGTAAGGAGAGAAGTCGAGTTTCCCATCCCTGAGCGAAAACATGACATCCAGGAATGGTTGTCCTTGACTGTCAGTTTTTCTGGTGAATCTTATGGCTTCGTGCCACTGGTTAAGTTTTTTCACGAAGGCAAATGGAAAATGACCCAACCTTTCGTCTTGAGATCAGCACCATGCAAGAGCTCTCGAAAAAACAATTTTGTCTCAATTCTGTCTCATCAAATTCTGTCAATTTTTGAGATATTATTGCAGAAAGAAGAAAAAACAACCATGGGGTAAATCGTCCTGCGAAATAACGTTGCCCCGATTCTTACTTGGGCCTAAGGAAAAAAAAGTTTGCTTGCTTAACAATGAATAAAAACGAGTCAGTCAGTAAGTACAGCCCCCGCAGATATTTTTGTTAAGACAAACCCTTATTAAAATAAGGTTATTTTTTTTTGTAAATTGTACGCTTGTATCTTAGTTTCTACACAGTAGCGTCATATTTGCCATCGTAGTAAAGATTAAAATCAAAATATAGCGACTGCTGAAAAGACGATTATCCCTCACTTGACAATGGCATCACCAGATGGTTAAAAAGTTTGGGTAGGGATGAAAAAGGAGGGTTTGAAGTGTTTAAAAGTGCGTCAATTGCACTCCTGTAAAGGCGCCGAGGTTCTTTCCATCTGTCGCCCAGCCTTTCTGCTAAGCATCAACGCAGCTTTCGACCCATCGTAACCGACAGTGGTTAATACATTGATTCAACAGTTTCGCTCTTTCACAACCTCGGTTCTTTTGCTTGTCGCTCCAGAGATTCATAGTGCGACCAGGCTTCTGACCAGGACCTCAACTCTCGCCACGCTCATTTCGTGACGAGGAAGATCCTTCTGGTATTCTGTTATCAAGGTCTTCTTAAGACAGTTGAAGACATCGTTCCCGACTGCTTCTTGTATAGGCTTTACCCCGGACACAGAACCCGTCACGAACAGAGGACTTTCCACCAGCTTTGTATTACGGCTTTGTATTACGCGACTAGACTACTCACCGTCGTTCTATGTCGGGCCAATCCACTACTCTTCTTACGACCCTTCTTTGCAATGGAGGTCTCTTTCTAGGAAAGGATACCCTCTTGGTGCTCGACAAGGACCCTCCACTGCCCAGTCCCGGCCAGGAACTTGGTTGTTTCGGCCTTCCGGTGATGGTGCAGCCAACCCAAGGAATTTCTAAACATATCCGCAGTCAGAATTTTTGACTGCCGAAGTAAATTTGGATTTTGGGACTGTGTTGCTGTCTCTAGGAAAGTTTCAGTCCCTTTGGCTGTTCTTCGTAACAACGACAAGATCTTGCGACTCGGACTATGAGCAGCATCACAGGCTGACGTTCTCAACACCACCGCCAATGCTTTCCAGTGCCTTTCGTTTCCCATAAACCAAGTATTCTAGAAAGCGTGCTTTGCCACCTTTGACGCCATGAATTGGTTCACCAAGGCTCTTTTCAACTCGACGCTTCTCCTTCGCCATGTTGGTCTTGATTCAGCTCCAAACCTCAACCTTTCTACATGACACGCACTCTGCACCGAGCCCATCCACAAGTCCGACACTCTCTTTCGGGGGCATATTCTTAAGCTCGCACCACATTTGGACGTTTAAATTTTCATTTAAGTTTTCTATTCTGCTACGCACTACCTCAAATCGAAAAATACAATCGCCATATTTTTGCAAATTTTCGACAGCTTTGAATTTTGTATAATTCCTGATGTCTTCGTCAGGTCTACTAAAAAGTGTTTACATAACGCTGTACTATGTACATAGTACAACATAGTACAGTGTGATGTAAACCGAAGAAACACACTTTTGTAGGCCTGTTGAATACAGCAGGAATTATACTGAATTCAAAGCTGTTGAAAATTTGCAAAAATAACGGTGATTGTATTTTTCGAGTTGAGATTGTGCATAGTAGAATGGAAAATTTAAACGAAAATTTAAATTCTGAAGCATTTTTGTGTTTACATTTGGACATGTTGCTGAGAGACACAATATCTAAACGACACTTCAAGCCCCTTTTTTCGGACTCCCAGACCCTTTCGGCATGACAATAGAGATGGATGGCCTCGACCAAGGAATGACTCCAACAACTTGATGACTCCAGCAGCCCGCCTTCTGACAACCAGCCCTTTCGCGGCCGATCGTCCAATCGAGGAATAGGACGACCTAGCCACCGTTGCACCACGCCTGACCGACGCAGCCACTACTCCTCCCCAGGGACACGACAAAAGCCTCCCGTTAAACCTTGACGCCCAGTGTCTTTCATCTCTACCCATCGGCAGCCGCCTTCGCTTTTTCCTATCGGCTTGGCAACAATTAATGCCCTATCAGCAGGTTCTATAGTTCGTCACGGCTTGCGTCCAACTTTAACTTCAGCACCAACGCTCATTACTCTTGACCCCAAGGTGGACGTCCTCCTCTTCAAAGATGCAATAAAGGAAAGTCGAAATCCCCTTCGTCCCAAGTCCTTTGCTCGAAGAAAACAGGGAGCTACAGGCACTTCTTCAACTTGAACCCCTTAACCAGAAGAAAATAAATTCTTACTTCAAAATGGAAACACTAGAAACCATTTGACAGTCTCTAAAGCATGGCACCTGCACAATCTCCATCGTTTCGTTTTCTCTGCAACAAGGTTCATGAATTTCAAAGCCTTCCTTTCGGCCTCAGTGCAGCTCCTTGAATTTTCGCACTTTCTTCGGCTGGTTTTGGCGGCTCTCCATCGCCACCAGGTATCCACAAGTGCATTTTTGGACGACTGGCTACTCCAGAACCAGAACCGCAACATGCTTCTCCAAAACTGAGATTTCAACATGTGCCTCCTCACCCGATTAGGTTTCGACATCAACCTCCCCAAATCTCGCCTTTTCCCAGCCCAGTCTTTCATTTATTTAGGAGTCGCTTTCGACCTATCAGCGGCAACGATCATGTCATCATTGGACAGGATCGCACACCTTCAGCGCTGAGCTCAAGACATTCCAAAAACTATCCACTGCAATGTAACAACAACCAAAGAACAGCCAAAAGAACGCCTGAAGAAGAACGACGTCGTGTAATTTGAAATTGTCTTTCAAAAAAGTTAGCACACCATGAGCATTTGAACTGGTGATGAACTTTGAAATTAGCGTAAATATCCGTCAATCATGACAAATACGAGTTAATAGTTTTAAGCATGATGATGCTAGAACTGCGTGGGGCAGGCATAAAACAATCTGTGATGATTAGATAATAAAAAAAAATAGTCCTAGTGTAACTATTTGTACAACTTATTATTAGTGAGATCTTATCAAAAACCAAAACTGGTAAAGAGGCTGCCAAGCAGAGGATGGTTTATGACCTTCAAAGGAGTGATATCAACTGATCAAAACTTTCGCTTAGTTCCATCTGACTGACTGATTGATACTTCAGACGTTAAATGTAAAACCTGAACATTGCTACCAAGAGCAGAAATATCACATTTTTCATTTAACCTTTGAGCTATTAGATGGTGGCATAGAACTTAATGAATGTTTTGGTTTGTTGATATCACTCCTTTGAAGGCCCGAACCGTTCTTTTACTAGGCTGCCTCTTTACCAGTTTTGAGTTTTCATGTGCTTTTGGATAACTGAAACTAAGTAAGCTAAAAGTCTCAAGTTAAGGTTTTTCTTTTTGTAGTATACCGATAGTATTTTCCTAAGAAACTTTTAAATCTTCCAGTTTAAATTGTTTTTAGCGATTTATCACGAAACAATGGATAAGTTTTGCAGTTATTGTATAATTATTGTGAATCTGATAAGTAAAAACTAAAAAAAAAACAACCTTTTCTTCAGTTATGGTACTTAGGTCGTGGTTCCCTCACGAACCTCAATTCTTGTTCACAATTACTGAACTCTTGAATAATAATAATCGTTTGTTCGACACAGCATGGATAGGAAGGTTTCAGTTGTCCTTCTAATATAGAATTGGCAGGTGTTGTGAAATATAATTGTACTTTACGATGCTCGTAATGGTACAGCATGCTGTTCTGAGCGAGCCTGTTGGTACCGGTAATGGTTATGACAATACGGTGTGTTTTAATGTCCAGCTGGTACTCACCATTGCTACTAACTAATTCTTCACCTGCCCTCAAAACTTCACAGGTATTATGAAATATTAGGCAGCTCTGAAGTACCTCCAACTACCTGTATTCACAATTAAAATATGACAGGGTGGGGTTCTCGTGGTCAACTTCACCATTTCATTTTTTATCTTGTATAGGGCAAAAAAAAAAGTACCTTGTTTTACAGCAGTTTATCACTCAAAAACAATATGGCGGGCTCATTTTATTTTTTTTTTTATCAAAATTTAGCTTATACAGGTGAGAAAAAATTTGATGGGGTAGGTCATAGTTTAATGAGGTCATTAGTTATTTTTAGCCTGTGGTAAAGTCCACTATCGACTTAGGTAGGGAAACAGAGTAGAGCTGACATCAGCCAGTCTGCATGTTACATATTATGCTAAATTGTGGTAGATCTTGTGCGCCGATTGTTTCGAAGGCGAAGCGAAGTAAAAAAAAAAAATTGACG
>JAHWFP010210907.1:0-16615 GCA_023313725.1 Lithobius niger
ACACATACTGGAAAAAATATCGACATTTAAGAATATTGGAATGCACTTGAATTTTTATTTTCGTAGTGGAAAAACTGGAATTTGTTACAGAACTTTTTTATTTTCTTCAGTGTTAAAAAAATATCCAGAAAATATTTTATGGTTTTGTTTTCGTATTTTCACAAGTTGACTGAGCACTGATTTGTTAGGGCTTCGGTAATTTTTGTTTTTCCTCATGCATTGTGAAAAAAAAAGAAGTGGACAGCTATGCAGCTTGCCTGCGATTTTTTTTTTTTTGGGGGGGGGGGGGGGGGGCGGTAGGAGGTAAGCATATTCAACTATTTAACTGTGGTGCTGAGCGCATTAAATTTATATTTTACACGAAAATGCTTGGAGAAGGTTAGGGTAAATCACTGATTAAAAAGTGTATATTTTCTTAGAACTACGTTTTTAGCGTGTGCGAAACAGAAATCGACCGTTCGTTTATTCCGGCATAGGCGTTCCTAAAATATACTTACGCTACGCGTCTAGAATGGCAGTACAGTATTTGACCTGCACGTGAGAGACTGTATCGTATGCAAGACATCTGCAAGCTCGACTCAACGGCATTTGAAGAGAAAGCAACCCCAAATGTTGTTGGGGCGAGCTTTCCTGCAGTGCGTGTACGCACACCGGCTCAGCAGGCTGGTAGCAGCTACGGGAAACGCGTGGGCGTCTGCGCGGCAACCCAGCATTGGAGATTCCGCCGCTTGTTTCCGTCGTGTGGGGCTTAACGACTCCGCATGTTTAATACTGAATGCGCAGCGGCCATGTGTACGGCGTGTGGCGCAACAAGTTACGCCGCTATTGAAACGCACACACACACTAGAATCGTAGCGATATTTAGGCTCACGTGACTGTCTCGTGTGGAGAATGCATTGAAGTTTTGCCAAGTCATAAAATGAAGCAGTTTTGCGCCTGTATTTTTACTTACTTGTATTTTACAGTATCTAGCATTTTTTTTTTAAACAAAGCACGAACAACATTGTGTACGGAATTACGCACGCTGAACAAAAAAAAAATTGCTAAATGTCTTCAGTTTGGTAGAAATGTCTTCCCGTAGATGGCGTTGAGACGTGGTATGACTTTCATTTTTCCGATGTTGCATATTTGTGTTTTGGTATACAATTTTGGTCTCAGAATTTTGGAAAATTAACAAAATTAGGAAAATAAACAAAATTGACGAAACAATGGCTTTTCGAAGGCAATTACGATTAAATGAACAATTGTATACAGGAACATCCGTCGTAATATGCGGAGACTGCAATTGTACATTTCTACAAATGGTATTTTTCCATCAAAACTTACTGAAGGCTTTTAAGACTCTTCCGTTAATACATTTCTGTGCTGAAATTACTGTTTGTGTAAGCATAGCATACTCCTGTGCTACGACACGCCAACTATGTGCAAACATCTTCTGTGCTTCGTGGTGTTGTTGGCAATTTTTAGTGGTAATATACCTTCAAAGTTTTTTAATGGCAATTAACCAGTGTAAATCCAGTAAACGGCAGCAACCAGACAATCACACCTTCCTAACACAGATAAAACGAGCACACGTTATTTTATCAGATAAAACTGTCAGCTTTGTCCCTCCATGTTCTTTTTTACGATAGAATCGTCTGGTTTCTTGGCCTATGCCACATAACGAAAGTATGACGGAACTATATTTGGTAGGCCTAAACCAGTTTCAAAATATATACGACGTACCTGATCGTCAAGTAACTCCTGATTTGGCTTCCTAGCCATGCGTGATTAATCTTCGGTTACCATGGTGACGCAACGATCAGCCAGCATCAGCTTTCTGCCCAACTGCGTTAGCCTAATCGCTGTTAGTATTTGCAAAAAAAAGAAAAACTTGTGAAAAATTAACTTGGCTAGGCTATGAATTTTGCTTAGCGAGTAGTATTAACAAGTTTGAGAAAATTTTAATTTCCTTTTTGAAGCTTGGTTAGTTCTTGGTTAGAATACTAGCTAACTATGTTGACGCGGTATAATTCCTTATCACCGATCGTCGCGATACCATCTTATTTGTCCGGCGCATGTGCGGACTTTGGCAGCTCTCCATGGCAACGAACGTGAACGAAGGTTGTGCTAAATGGTGGCAGACTGGCTAAATGGTAGGCGGAATGGTATTCACGTTTCGTTGTAAATATTTCTTTTGTGCCTTGATCTGAAACATTTAATTTGTGTGAATCTAGCACGAACAACATTGATTTAAATTGTGCGCCATTTAACATTTATTTTATTAGTGGTCAATGTAAGTTTGGGTGAATAAATATTTGGTGTCCGTTCAGAGTACATTCATCTATTTATGTCAAGCCGCTGTTGTCCTTATACCTGTAGGTGTGTTCCGCCGCCACCGGCTAGAAATCAATCATCCTTTTTCGGAGCGCCGCAGCCAATAATTATTGTACCATTGTTTTTAATAATTCCAGTACGAAGTGTCGTTAAAAATTTAAAATTGAAGCAAAAACTAACCAACAAAGACCATAGTCGTTAGTTACGTTTGTGTGAAAGAACAATAAAAATTCCTAAACATTGTGATATGCAGTGATTACCACAGGGGCTCGTCACAAAGCAAGAGTTTTTGTTGTAGTTGTTTTTTTTTTGTCCCGCCAACCTACACATATTTTGTGACGAGCCCCTGTGGTGATTGCAAATAATTGATTGATTGTTTGATCAAGGGAGCTAGAACCCACTCGGATCGGCAACCCCACGTTGCGGAACGGGAGGCACAATTTTGCTGAGTAAATCTCATCGGAATTTGTTTAAGTGTTAAAATGCTACCGTTAAAATTTCTTTAAAATATTGGCAAGGTTGGTTATGTGACATGTTGTAGCTATGTATTAAATAGTGAAGTAACATGTTGCAGAATTCTCAAATTATGTTGTTGATGATGGGTAGCGTGCTTAGGGTTTTATGACAGCAAAAATCATCACGAAGGGGTTTTTTTGGTGGGGGGGGGGGGAGTGTCACATTTTTATGCATCCAGTTGCAGTATTGACTTTTTTCAGTAACATTTCGTTCATGAAAAATTACACGACCGTGGAAATGCTAGAACGAAACATCAGGAACCATGGTGTAACACTCGCCTTGTTTATTCCACCAATTGTCACAAGGCCATCCGGGAGAGAAGCTGCTGATTTAACTTTCTGGCTCAATACCAGTTGATTTCATAGTACAAAACTCTATTTACCAAAGTGATGTTAAGAGGCATCAACTTCCCAACACATGCGGGAACAGGCTTGCCGGAGGGAACCAAATTACTCGATTTCTTCGTCAGTCGGCCTTGGCTTGAGAAAGAAAACGCGTTAGGGCTCGTTTATGCAACGAGACGCTCTCGCTCGCCGAAAGCTATTTGCTAGGCGACCGTTATTTATTTACGATTAATTTCCCGTTTCTATTAAATGAATGCGGTAATAGACAACAAATTAAATATATTATAAATAACAACACGGACAAAGAACAAAGTGCAACAGTAATTTTAAACATTCCTACAGCATTGTTGCCATTTCACGCCATTTTCCAAAATTTGCTATTCTCGCTGAAAAAAAACCAGCTTCTAGCAGTGATCAATCGGCGGTAAAATAAATAGCTATTCGCAGCGAGAAATCAAAATCCAACATGGTGTCCATTTCGGAATTATCGAATCGAAGACAACCTTCGAATGCCGGTATTCAGGAATCTGTCCGTCGTCGTGTACTGCAGTAAAAATTGTTTTCTTGTTGTCATAAATCGACGATGTCATGTTGCAAGCGGAATTTGGGATGTAGGACACATAGGCACCGGATAATTAGGCACTGGACACATTGGCACCCGAATTTAGGCATTGGACAAATAGGCACCCGGACATATAGACACTGGGCAAATAGGCACCAAGTTTTTTTAATTTTATTTTTTAATTGGAATGGATTGCCCTCAAATTCTGTATCGTTTGTTTTAAATCTGGGACACTTAGTCGTGTGGGCCGTTGGGGGGAGTTTTTGAATTTTTTCCCGAAATTTTTCTTGTGGTGAATTAATGTTCCAAATTATGCCGCCTCACTCGCTGCGGCTAACACATAACATCAGAGATGGTAACGTTTATTTTATATCTGGGACACTTAGTCGTGTGGACCGTTGGGGGGGTTTTTGCATTTTTCCCCGAAATTTTTGTGTGGCGAATTAATGTTCCAAATTACGCTGCCGCGCTCGCTGCGGCTAACACATAACATCAGAGATGCTAGTGTAATAAAGATGCTAACAATGTTTAGCAGTTTTGAACGCTACGAACATTTTATAGCAAACTTTTTTCTCCCCAGCCCCTAATTTGAGGACAATCCATACCAATTAAAAATACATATTTTTGCCTATTTGTCCGGGTGTCTATTTGTCCTGGTGCCTATTTGTCCAAGTGCCTATTTGTCTAGTGCCTAAACTGGGGTGCCGAAGTGTCCGGTGCCTATGTGTCCGCGTACCATTTGAAGCACAGTACGTCGTGTTGCGAGGCACGAGGAGAAAATTTGCGTTCGCGCTGTTGCCATGATTACTACGTATAGACAACTTGAAAGCCGTATTCTCCGACAAAGGCGAGAAGCAGCCAGCAGATTTAATATTGACCAAGTAAAAACTAGTAAGCGAGGAAAATGTCCCTGCGTAAACGCGCCCTTACTCGCTTTAAGGTGATTTAAACACGACTGCTTAGGGAAATTGAGACATGTTTGGACTATACACAGGACAAGGGATATTTTTCACACATGTTTATTCGGTGGAAACGTATACAGTGTAATTGTTAACGTAAGTTTTCCCCAAAAGTAAACTCAAAAAGTATACGTCTGTTGAGTCATAATTTGTTGGAACACTTTGCCCTTTAGAAAATGATGTTCCCAGGTAATGGTGTTTGTGATAAAGAAAGTTCGATGAAGTCCTCTGAAGAAATTGTACGCTAACCAGTAACTTTGCAACAATTTGGTGAATGGAATTTGACGTATAGTCACACGTGAGACGAAATTGCTGTTAAACAAAAATATGATAGTTGCGTTCAATATGGTTAATTTACACATTTCGTAACTGCTAGTTTTAGAGGAATAAATTTTAAAATTATTACAAACTTTTTTTGTGACACACCCTTTGTTCATGTGTTTCAAAAAAGGCATTTGTTGTGATAAGCATTAGTTTAAGGGTCGTTTAATTCACTTGTCAATGGCTTTAAACCTCCTGTAAACCCTTAAGCTTTAACCACGAATTAGCTTCCAGTTTTTTTTTAGTGAAAGTATTATTATTTTTTTGTGTGAAATACCTTTTGTGCAAGTGTTTCAAAACGGCATTTGTTGTGATAAACATTGGTTTAAGGGTCGTTTAATTCACTTGTAAATGGCTGTAAATCCCGTTTAAACCTTTAAGCTTTAATCGCGACGCTGGATTCGACCTCCCATTCAGTTGGTTTGGAGACGAAGGCGTTTAAAGGCACATAACTCCCTCCGGTATATTTTAACAGTTTCACTCGATACATTACCGGAAATAGTTTTATATAAACTGATTTTCCTTTCATTTGCTGGTCTAAGGGTACGATGCAGATGTCAGCAGTGGCGCGTGAATGTTATTAGGCTTGTTTTAAACGGCTCGGTCCGAGCGGTATATAACTCCCGCCACATCGCTGGCAAGCCGCGGCCCTGGAGGAAGGATAATTAATCCTACGCTCAAGTTTGCGACTTGGTCGTACGATGTGTCACGTTGCAGCGGCCCCGAAATGAGTATGACTAGTGTCTAGAGCAATGCGCGCTGCGGTCGTTTGAACTATATTTTAGCGTAGGTGACGCAGAGTAAAGCGGCCAAAACGGAGGGATTTATGTTCCTTTAACTCTGTGCTGTAACTGCTTGCTTCGCTCGGGGGGGGGGGGGGGGATGGGAGCCCTCCTAAATCAGAGGTGCGCCAGGAGGGACTTATTCCGCTCTCCCATTTTGCAGCTGCCCTTCTTTCTGTGCTCGGGGACTGAAAACGTTCTACTGCTGAGGTTTAAAAGTTTTAAAGTGATGTTTACGAACTGTCATTTGCCAAAGGCAAGGTCGGACAAGTCAAGTAAACTTAAAATCCGTAGGGATGTACCTAAATTTCTAAGACCAGAGGAAATTTTATAGGTCAAAACTGAGGTTAAGCTGACGTTATAACTTTAGATTAGAAAGCAAGCCCTAAATACAGTGATAGTCGCGCCCTCTGACATTTATTTGTGTGGCGGCCATTTTGAGGTACGCTCTATAATTCATCGAAAAATATAAAAGGGTAGCATACAAATTTTTTCCCAATACGTTTATAGAAACGAGCGTCCCAGTTGTAATAATACTCCCCCCCCCCCTTTTTTAAACATTTTTATTAAGTTATTAGCACGCGATCCCAACTAAGCACGCTAGAAGCAACTTAGACGCACGCTATCCCAACTTAAGTTATTGGCTTTCAATGGCGCCTGTTACTGACAGCGAATGTTCAATCTAGTCGTCACGTATACTCATCAGTGTGTGAACGAAGGCTAGCGACCGCTTCATCTCGAAATATAAAACGGTGTTAAATACTAAAATTAGGTTTTTTAAGTTCAAATGACTCCAATAGCAACAGGTGTCTTTTACGGTGTGACGTTTGGGTGGCTTTTCCAGCAATGAGGGCAATAATAAGTTTTAAGTAATGCAATTTGACACGCCATTTGTGATCAAAACAACTGTCTAAAGTTGTTGGTGGGAAAAACAAAGAAGACGTGGACTGCACGGAATTATTAGCAACACTGCTTAATTCAAAACAACGTGAATATTGTTTGTACGATTGATTCGCCAGATATAGGGCAGTGACACAACATTGTATTATTGTATATAACTCTATGCTGGAGCCAGTAACTGGGATAGCTGCAAGGGTCACTGGAGGGGAAAAAGAATGGCGTCTTACTGAAGACAATGCTGGTAAGAATGAACTGCTTAGGCCTATAATGCGCGATTTTTGTCGATTTGTTGGCAATTGCTGACATTTCTAAGCAAGTGGAATCTTTATTTTCCAATTACAACCTATCAGCATAAGGGATTGGAGAAAACAACGTTTTTTTTAAGCCTATGAAATCCGCTCTAAAGCACTGCCTTGACTAGAAGTGCCGTTGTTTAACCCTCCATTTTAATCTAGTGCCCCTTGCAGCTATCTCTCTTGTAGCCAATATGACGTCACATGACGCTGCTCTATCGTTTGTTTTACGGTAGTGGTTATATTGAAGTGGGCACAAGCTGAAGTTGGAGTTAAACCTTTAACGTTCGATAACTTGGAAGATACGATACGTGATATCATACAAAATCCCAAGAAGGGTCCAATTGAGTTTTCGCCAAAGAAAATACCTGAGCAAAATGGCTGCCACCGTTTACCGCGTTCCAACCCCATATCACTCAATCTTACCTGACACCCATGACAAGTGGCATTATAAGCTTGAGTGGTCACACGGTTTGAACCACAAACTTTGCGGCCACCATTTCTGCTCAAGCATTAACACTTTATGGTGAAAACGTAACGGGTCGCTTTACCCGTCTGGAGGGTTTCGTTGAAGAAAGATGGTTAACGTGAAAGAAGGTTTAATCAGTAAGAAGTAAACGGGCACTTCGGAAACTTCGAAAACATAGCCGAAATGACCACGAAACTGCTCCAGACACTAAGAGGCTAGGATATCTAGCAAATAACTTTCTACTATAGGGCAGTGACACGACGTAGTATTATTGTGTATAACTCTATGGTGAAGCCAGTAACTGGGTTAGCTGCAAGGAGCACTGGAGGGAGAAAGGAAGATCGTCTTATTGAAGCCAATGCTATTAGACTGGACTTCTTAAGCCTATAACGCGCAATTTTTTTTGTTGGAGAAAACAACGTTCTTTTAAACCTAAGAAATCCGCTCTCAAAGCACTGTCTTGACTAGAAGTGCCGTTGTTTTCCGTTACATTTTAATCTACTGCACCTTGTAGCTATTACCTCCAAATGGTGTCTCGTAGCCAATATGACGCCACTTGACGCTGCTCTATACTCTAACACACGTCTTTACGAGCTAAACAAAACTAGACCATGAATTATTAACGTATTTAAACCAAATCCTCCTCTAGACATGCGTGACTGGATTGGACGCCCTAACAGCTCGTAATAAATCACGTAGCTTCACAGCAGGTGCTTAGCAGATAGATTTCTGAAGGCTTTAATACACGTCGCAACGAGCTACAGGAAACTATAAAGCATTAATGAAATCAGACTTAGTAAATATTACATCAGAATAAACGCTATCGTTTACTAAGTTCTACCAGGAGAAAATGAAAAAAGCATACGCATATTGCGTATGATTTTTCATTATCTTCTGGTTCTACTGATGAAAGTGATAAATAATTCATATACCACCTTCATAAAAACGGGGAATATCCCGTGCATCTGCAGTACAGCTGCTCGGCCTTTTGTTGTTTTTTTTAAAGACATAAAAAGAAGGGAGATTTAAAAAAAAAAAACATATTTCTTTAGTCTTTTAAGGCGAGTCATTTGGAAATATTTGCTATTAGGTTTTACGTATGGCAAACCTTAAACTGAGTTTCGCGTGACTAATACAAAAGGGCTCGTATATCAAACTCCAACGCTGCAATTTGTCGAGTCTTGCCGGGCTAGGCGCCTTTATTAATATTGTTTTTTTGGCAAGGGATTTGGTTCTTAAGGGCTTGGGTTAAATCCTCTGACAAGCTAGCAGGAAGGAAGAGGGATAGCTTTTTAAGCAAAAGGGCGGGGTTTTGGAAAGTGAAAGCAAGGCTGAAGAGAATGGGGGGAGGGGGAGGAAGGGGCTGAGAGGGGCAGGGGTAAAGTGAGAGAGAAAGATTGCAGGAGGGAAAAGGTGGGCAGATTTGTTTGTTGCGTTTGCGTTTGGCAGATCACGTTCATGAGAGGCGGCTGGTTTCCTTTCTGATTTATTAAATTATAAATACCTAACTTTCCCTCTCTTTTTTTTTCCGTTCCGTTGGTTGGCCATTGATCTTAAAGGGAGTGTTAGGATGTGTCTGAAGGAAAATTGGAAATAAGCCGCCAGCGAAAATCATGCACTGGAATGACGCAGTACAGTAAGCCACCTTTATGCACTTCAGGGTGGCGTTCTATACCTGGAAAAAATTCAGGGAATTTACCAAGTCTGGAAAAGACAGGGAAAAATCAGGGAATCTGGTGAACATATACCGAGATTTGGGGAATTTCAACATTTTTTGGGAACGTCTTTTTCGTCTGTGAAGGTTACCTAATTCCTATTTCACTTTTCACTTCTAAGTTAGAAGTTAGAAGTTCTAACCTTCACTTTATTTCAGCTAAAACTGTCATGTTTTTTTTTTGTTTTATTTATGATGAAAGAACACTGTAAAGTAATATGAGTCATAAAGTGTTGAGTAAGTTTCTAGTTTTGGTCAGCTATTGGCATTCCTACTCTTTACCAGTCGCAGTAAGTGGAGGGCAATTTTTGATTTAGCAAAGCGATGCGACGTAGTCGTTGCGATTTGAGTGACGTTTGGGGAAAGAATATCTTAGTCCTGTCACGCATCTTCTTTCGACCGAAAAAAATATCAGAGAAAAATGTCGGCATTGGTCTGAAAAAAACTTGGGAAAAATCAGGGAATTTCATCAAGTGGTGTGACCCGGATGCAAACCGGCGAACCAGTCCGTCTCCAGATCACTTCCATACCGCCTTTACTGACATGGCCACTTATCAACTGTCAATGAACTCATTATAAAGATCACAACCGTAGTCAGGACTTCATTGGACCGAACGTGCTCGGTCATAGGCAGTAAATAAATAGACATGAACAGGCTCATGACGAAATTCCCTTTTTCCCCCCAGGTTTTCCAGATCAATACTAACACTTTTCCCTGATTTTTTTTGGTCGAAGGAAGGTGCAGTAGAGGACTGAAATTCCTCAAAGTACAGGGCTAAAGTACAAGACCACTTAAAGCAGTGCTAAATCAAATAGTGAACTGCCCTTATTGGTATTGGTAAAGAGCAAGAAAAGGACACAATCTGATCAAAACTAAAAACTCGCTTAGCACGTAACGTCCCACATTACTTAGGCCTAAGGAGTTTTCGCTTTATCAGAAATACAACAATAAGGAAATGAAGTTTTAACTGAAATAAAGTGAAGGTTTTAGAAGTACACAATTAAATCCGAATTACCTATTCTTTATAGGTGAAAGATTTTCCGGAAAATGTTCAATATCCATGATTTTCAGTAAATATTTTTCAAATTCCCTGATTTTCCCCTGAATTTTCCAGACATAATAAATTCCCTGAATTTTCCAGACATGATAAATTCCCTGAATTTTCCAGACATGATAAATTCCCTGAATTTCCAGACATGATAAATTCGCTGAATTTTCCAGACATGATAAATTCGCTGAATTTTCCAGACATGATAAATTCGCTGAATTTTCCAGACATGATAAATTCGCTGAATTTTCCAGACATGATAAATTCCCTTAATTCCCTTCACAGTCGACGTACATTGAAAGAGGAGAATTGTGTGAAATGTCAAAAACATTATTGTAGACCACTCATCTTGTGGTTAACGCTCGTTGAATAAACATGTATCTGCCTTGTTGTGGTCTGTGAATGCTTGCGATCAAATCTAATCTTCAGCGGACAGTGGTATTGGCAGGACAGTAAATGATGCCGGCACCTGGCCGTAGGAGGTCATTAACTATACGCAAATGTATGCGTGCAGTTAATAAATGTATAAACCAGTAATCATAATAATTTACGAATATCTCGCAGGAAAATTTACACCACAGAAAATTTTATACTTCAGAGCAAAATATATATCACAGAACGGTTTATATCTCACGGATATTTTTATATCACGAAAATGTTTACACATTGCAGCAAGTTTTATTTCTCGCATAATAAATATTTTGTGTATACCCTTAAAGGGGTATACCTCCCAGCGCCATTTTTCTCGATCCACCAGATCAAGTACGGCCCCAAAGGTCTATTTACTTACCGTTAGTCTTTCCCTTGCTAAAAAACCGTTTTAAAATGTGCCGTCTAGGAAATTTTCTGTTGAATATTGTTAACTGTATTTAAGAACGACCCTTAACTACATGATGCATTGCGTGCGTACAATAATCATGACATTTCATCTCTGTGTGTACATCTACTAATTTTCTAATAATTATCATGAGATCTAAAATCTTGTAGACTAATACGGTAAAAATTAAAATTAATTATTCCAATAGATCGCCGAAGCAAAATTATAAGACACTAGCCTAGAAAATTATAAATTGTGATTTTAAAATACGTGAATCATTCCGGTTTGTGACGACACAGTCGTTGACTTGATTCTGTCTCGTGTACTATTCACAAAGCCAACCGAGACAGCAGCTGTGTGAGGAACGCAGCTACCAACCCAGCCGACCTTGGCGCTGTAATTACTCGGATGACTATCTGCGTGTAGCTGTAATTTGGCACGCGGAATGTTATAAGGCAGGCCGGGTGTTCCTTTAATTTTGTATGAATATACGTGGAATTCGTTGTGATCCAAACGACGCCTTTTACATCACAGCGTAGCTTTTATCACCAATTTAAATTACTTGTAAATCCTGAGATTCTTCTCTGAATGCGTGCTGAATGCCATTGTTTTTTTTTGTTTTTCGTCTTTCTTTGGCATTGTCTTACGGTTCTCTACAAGTATATCCGATTGACACTACTATTCTACGGTGTTCTACGACTAGATCTGGCTTGGCATCGTGCTTATCCTGACTTCTAGACCGTAAATCTTACCTTTAAGAGTGTGCAAAAGTCAATTATCACTTGTGCGTAAGTTCTAATAGACCCATTGTGCAACAACTCGAATGTTTAGAGTATTTCGCGTTACAGAACTAAAGAAAGATGGTGATGAATTTCAAACTAGAAAAGGAAAAAAAAATCACCGATTTCAGAATATTTCCTGTTCAGAAATTTTTTATTATTTGAGTTAAATCATTTGAACGGTCTTTAGCGCAGATGCAAAAACGCCACATTCACTGCGGACTTCGTATTTGGAGCCAGGTCTCGTAGCTAGCTGCAAGGGATACTGGAGATAAAGGTGCGTGTATGCAACGAGACCACTCGCTCGCCGAAAGCTGTTTGCTAGTCAACCGTTACTTCTTTACGATTAGTTTCCCATTTCTACTAAATGAATGCGGTAATAGATAACAAATTAAATGTATTACAAATAAACAACACGGATAAAGAGCAAAGTGCTACAGTAATTTTAAACATTGCTACAAGATTGTCGTTATTTCACGCTATTTCCAAAGCACAGCTTCTCACTCAAAGCACAGCTTCTAGCAATAATCAAACGTCGGTAGAATAAATCGATTCTCGCAGCGAGAATTCAAAATCAAACATGGCGTCCATTTCGTATCAAATCGAAGACAAACCATCGAATGCTGGCATACAAAAAAAAAAAGTCCGTCGTCTTGTACTTCAGTAAAAATTGTTTTCTTATTGTCATAAATCGACGCTCAGGTGTTGCAAGCATCGTACGCCGCGTCACGAGGCACGAAAAGAAGATTTGCGTCTGCATCGTTGCCATGGTTACTAATACGCATAGACAACTCGAAAGCCGCATACACCGGTAAAGGCGAGAAGCAGCCATCAGATTTAGTATTATTGATCAAGTAAAAGCTAGTGAGCGAGAAAACTGTCGTTGTGTAAACCAGCCCTTATAGTATTAGGGCGCGTTTACGTAACCACTCGCTTTTGCATTCTCGCAGCTAGAAGCTAGAAATCACCTCAAATTCCAACATGGCAGCGGTTTTATGTCTACCGCCTCGCAACGAAAACAGCAAATAACGTGAGTTCAGAAGCATTTGGGAAAATTGTTTCGTCATGAGGAATTCTTTATATTATTGGCACGGATTATAAGACTGCAAGTATTTACTCAAACGATGTCGGGTTTAGCTAACCATTTAGCGTTGTTACCATGGCAATGTTACCTTTGCCATCGCGATTGAGTTCTAGCTGCGAGAATGCAAAGGCGAGTCGCTGGATAAACGCGTCCTAAACCCGCCAAACGGAGGTAAAAATATTAGCTTCGTTCGTCAAGCTAATGCTGTGAGATGGGATTTCTTAGGCCTAAAAAGCGTTGCTTTTTTGCTTAGTCCCTTATACGTTGCGAAACAAATATCAAGGTTGTAAATCGGAAAATAATAGATTCCACTCGCTGAAAATTGCAGCAGCCAACAACAAATAAAAAAAAGAAAAGGCCTCGGAAGTCAACTATCAATAACATTCGCTTGACAAAGGACGCTATATGTTTTCATCTCCACTTATCTCCCATGCCACTTGCAGCTAGCTGCACGACTTGACATTCAGCGCTCCAAATGGGAACTACGGAGTGAATGTAATGAGATGTTCTTGCATCTGCTGATATACCGTGCGTTACTTTTCCTAGCAGTAATAAAGCAGTTCCCTAAGGGACCGGTTATTATTTATCCCTGGGGAGGGGGGAGGGAGGGACTGCAACGACGGTTTCCACAGCTTCCTCCTACTCCTTAAGCTAGGGCCTTAGTGGGCTTCTTTACCTTGATGCTATGGCTCCATGCTATGCATTCTGTATACTCTACATCTTTATTAATGTATTCCAGTAATGCTATGTACTTTGATGTATGGTCCAGTCCCTGGAGATCAGTGGTCAGGATGGCTCTGGCCTTGCCTGCCCCTAGGGGTAGCTGCTAGCAGAGATGGCTCATGGGATACCAGGATATAGTACAGGAAGTACCTTGCACCACCAGTGGCAGGTACTGGCTGCAGCTCTAGGTACTTAAGGCCTTGCAGCCTCTTGCAGCCTCACTCTGGGAGCTAGTCCCTAACCAGCTAAGAACTCTTCCTGAAGTGTGCCACTCTGCTAGAAGTCCTGATCAGAGCATCCTTGAACCACTGGACAACATCTCCTGAGGACAGACCGCGTGGCCCTGGAATAAACCCTGAATTTACCATCCTTCTGGCGTTCTTCCTTGCACCGGGTTACTCCAACAAATTTGTCAGGTCCCGTCAAGAGGAAAAAAGTCATTTTTGGACCTCAAAAATGACACTTTCACAGTCAAAATTTCTAAAAACGACTCGGCTTCTTGGGGGCAAGCTGAGTGTTTCCAAGGTTTTGAAGCTAAATATAGTTTTTACAAAGAACTTTGTAGAAGCGCCTCGGCACCTGGTTGCTTGGCTTCTTCTGTCTTTCAGTTTGCTGACTATGTTACGGATATGGGCATAAAAGCAAACAGCATGTTCATCATACTTATGATGGATGTCAAGGAACATTTTATATAACATTCTGAACCCAACATGTATTTGCGTTAAAAATGAGATACGTTTTCTGACAACTAATTGTAACTGTCGGTGTGGAGAGCTACATACTTAATTTGTCTAACAGAACTAAATTTTGGCTACAGGAATCATCTGCAGATAGTCACAATAGGTATATGAAAAGGGTATTTTTTTTTTTTGGGGGGGGGGGGAGTCACATTAGTTTTGGACCTTGAGTGGGTGGGGTCAATATTTTTTCATGGTTTGGAAGGGAGAAAATCGAATATTTGGTGGTCACATTTTCACTTCCTCCGGCCCTCCCCCGACCATTAATAATGACCGATCCCTAAATGGCTGTTTATTTGCTGCATAATTGCTGCATATAGCGGAGGTGTCTCTTTTCCTTCTTTCGTGCAGTGCTAAATACAGCCATGCAGCAACATAAAAAGTGATAGCTCAGCTGCGAAAACAAGATGACTGCTAGGCATCGATAAAAAGTTGGATCATCTACAGCAAATACGGCCGTGTTTTTTATAATTATGGTGGATTTAAGTGAAACCATAAACTTGCAGGGAGGTAACGGAATAAATACACAACCATAAAATTTTATTGATTCATTTCTATTAACCAATAACACCCTCACGATAATGTTTTCAATGACTTGAACGAATACGGCAATCGCGTGGAGATGGCAGCGGCCATTTTTTCTTTTTTTTTTTCTTTTTGGTGGACCGTTTGGTAGCTCCCTGCGCATTAATCCACCAGGGGGTTGTTTCTTTTGGTCGTCTAGCGGCAGTGACGTTTGCATGACGTAGGCATTTAGGAAGCTGCTGCAAGGAAAAGAAGTGCATTAAAATGACCCCGGGTCGGCTGTTTTAAAGTATAACATTGGATACTCTGATTAGTAACTTACCATTAACTTAGAAAGTTTGTAATTAAAAAATGTTTAAAAAAAAAAATCAACTTTAATCAAGCATTGCATGGTTTACTTGACTCGACTCAAAACTAAAATTATTGGGTTCACACAGTCCTACTTGCCTTACATGTCATTTTTAGCGCATAAATAGTTGGAAGTGACATTACGTGACCCTATTTTATACGTTCGTACTTTTACATCGAGTAATAGTTTTTATTTTGTTGGTAAATTTCTGTTTTTCTTGTATTTTTTTATTCCTTATTAACTTGACCGTAACTTTCTTTAAATTAATTTCTGTGAGCCGTACAGCACCCAAAGCAAAGAAATGCTCGCATAGTTAAACCAGCTCAATTTTAAAACTTAACGGACGGTTTAGAAACAGTAAGTCAGCTTCGTTTAACCTGTACGTTGGGATTTATTGTTCAGTACTTTAGCTCGTCTTTTTAGAAAAAAAACTTTTTTTTTTATTAAGGATCGGGCAAAACCCCGAGATTCGAACCGGTAAATTCTGATCGTGGTGGAGTGGAGAGAATATCCAGTAAGCCTGTTAGTCTGCCACACTGTTCTGACTGGCCGGCATGGTAAACACTTTGCCAAGTTCTCATTTTCAGTTATTAATCGACTCGATTGTGATCCGAAATTCCTAAAAAAAAACGTGAGATATTTACATAAAAAAAACCCTCCTGACAGAGATAGATGAACCACAAGCGTATCAATATTCCAAAAGGGTATTTAATTTTCGGGAAAATTTGTATCCCTTGGAAGCATACACAATCACTGTTAACCGGATGAGAGCAATTAACACTGTCAAGAACTTTCCAATTATGGAGAAGTGGCAGAAAGTCTTCAAGTCACTTCCACCAAATAGTATATAAATATCAGTGGTCCATGGGTTTTCTCCAAGATGGCGGACTGGAAAGAGTTGCTGCCTTGCTTATCATATTTTAATATGTGAAAATTATTGAGCGTATAATCATTGAAAGTAGAAGGTGGTTACAGGTTGTATGTGTGTGTACTCATCATTCATTATATCGTTGATTTGTCTTGTCTAAGTGACCAAGGGGTACAAATCTTCCCAAAAATTAAATACCGTTTTGAAATAATGATGCTCTTGTGGTTCATCTATCCCTATCAGGAAGGGTTTTTGTTTTACCTAAATTCCTTTTTAGAAGTTGATTTGCATAATGTTATCAGAAATGTGGTACTAAGGTAAGCTTCCGTCAAAGATATTTTTTCGATAGGTAGGCTCGTTGATAAGATGGAAAGCAAATACGCAGGAAAAAAAAAATGAATAGATTGAATTATAAATAGTTTTCTCCCTCTTACTGTGTTTGTTTGTTGTCTCTCTTCTGCATTTGACAGCCCCTCACGATCTGACGCGGCGCGGCCGTACAGGTTCA
>JAHWFP010210907.1:16625-29528 GCA_023313725.1 Lithobius niger
TGTCAAATTATAGGCGAAGTAGGTGGTAGGGCCGAAGAGAGAGAGGGCGGGCGGGCTGAACGGGGCTGGCTATGCGCTTATTCATTCGTTCGTTCATGTTGGAGGTTAGGGAATGGCGCACGCCTGGGCCGATAGTGATATTAGAAAATGATCACCTAAATTATTACAGCAAGCCGCGGACCTGCACGAGAGTAATATCTCTCGCTCTCTAATAAGTCCGCCATCTCAACCAGTTGCTGCTGCTTGTTGCCAGCAGATTAACTTAAACAGAGTGTCGCGGCTGCGTTCAATGTTAATACAGATCAATAGTGATTGGCCCCGCCGCACGCTAGAGGAGCTGAGACAGGTGAATACGATGAATGGCGGTGGTTGGGGGGTGGGAGGGGCGGGGAGGGGTGCCGGAAGGGTGTAAAGGCAGAGAAACGCGTGTGGCAGTTCCGTACTTCATCCGTTTTCACAATCCTTTGCAAGCTGTCTTCCTTTTTCGTTGGCTGGTGGTGAAATGGGGAATAGGAATGGAGATGAAAAGGGAACGAGAAAAGAAAATTGTTCATCAGGAAATTTCTTTTTTTTGGAATAAAATATGATTGGAACGTTTCCATGTAGTAGTTGGAACAATGATTAAACTTGGGTGGCGTTGATGTTTTTGTGCCGGTAGTCTTAAAATTCTTAAAAACCATTTGTTGTTGTTGGTTTTTTGTTTGGAACTGGCTGATTATAAATACTGATAAGGGTTAGGGTAGGATTACCTAAACCTATAGAGCAGTGACATTTGCCGCCATATTGGCACCAGTATGGGTTTTGGAGGGCATAACTACAAGGTGCACTACATAAACATGGAGGGAAAAACAACGGAAGAGCGGATTTCTTAGGCTTAAAATAACGTTGTTTTCTCCAACAACAAACATCGCGCGTTTTAGGTCTAAGAAATGACTCTTCACAGCATCGGCTTCGGTATGACGCCCTTCTGTTTCTCTCTGCAGTGCCCCTTGCAGATAACCCATTAAGGCTCCAAGCATAGAGTTATATACAATAACACTACGTCGTGTCACTGCTCTGTTGTATTCTTGATTCTTTTTTGTATAACTGATCATTAATACTGTTGTTTGTGTTAATGTATGCATCGGTTGTTTGGAGTACATCACAACAGTACGTAAAAAAATGATCTTGAGCGTGTACAGCGTAACTTTGTAAGGTATATCTGTTGAAAATTTGGAATTAATCGAGACAACTATACATATAAAGAACTGTGTGAAAGGTTTGAAATTCCGACATTGCACCATTTCTGGAGATTTATAGTGGCCTAAACATTTTACACAGCCTACTTCATAACAAAATTCATTGCGGTCATCTCTTAAAAAACCTCTATATCCGCATTCCAGCAGTTTCAAGTAGGATTAACAATTTTTTTTGGGATCCCTCACGTTAGAACTGAATGCAAGAAAAAAAAAATACTTTGGCATAAAACTTTACCAGAATTTTGCAACAGACAACCTGAATCCATATTTAAGCTGGAGCGTAACCATTTTACAACTACAATGATGTACGCACTTCTTTTTTCTGACAATGCCTTCCTCTTTAATCTTATCATGGTTTTTTTTTTTACACCTGTTGGATCAATATTAATTTAACATAAATAAAATACTAATTAATACAAACTTATAAATAAGAGTGAATATCCGTTTGTCTGTCTGTATATTAATCCATTAATTAAATACACGCGAAACCTAAAAAGATGAAACCTGGCTGAATCAAAACCATTTAAAAATATTTTGGATTATTATTAATATTATTATTTTTTTACTAAAGTCTTACGTGTTTTACATAGCGTAACCTATGCAAAATAAACCACAAAATTAAATTTATTTTGGAATTTATTTAGGATCGTAAGTCAAGCGAATATTCAGTCCCACACAAGATATATCATTGCAGGCATGGTAAACAAAACAACTATACCACACGCCATGGCTGTTTGCTGTGACGTGCATATCACGTGACTGGGCTAGTCCAATCAGACGGCCAAACAACCGTTGTTCTCGTTCGTCATTGGCTAACTCATGGTGACGTCACGGCAAACAGCCATTGCGCATTGTTTAAAGGGAAAAAGAATGAAATAAACAGAACGGAATGCCACATCTGCTAGATTTGTGGTAAATAAACACAAATGAAAACCTAGTCAAAGGCAAAAGGAGTAAGTTTGCATCTGTGTTTATGAAATAGTTAGAAAATAACATCGGGGCAGGATATTACATTGTTTTCCTTTGCTGCTGGGCTAGCATTGCTGCCTTCAAAACTTTTACGGATGAGGGAGGAACGGCGAAGAGACGGAATCAGCCCCCACATCGTCAAATGCATACTTAGAAAATCGTTTCAACATGTCGATGCTTACGACAGCTCTGCTCGTAGATACAACCCGTTTGAAAACATGAAGCTGGATTAAAGAAAAGAAAACTTAATTTCAGTCAGTCCAGATCGAACTTAAAATTAATGCAACCCCTGTAATCGGAGCTACCATTTTATAGCAGAATGACTTAAGTTTTCTTGACCATTTGCTATAGCGACGCTAACTATAGTTACCATCTCCATGGCGACGTTCAGAAATGTAAACTTAGGCAGTAACGTCTTGCCATTTATTCACTAACGACAGCACCCTCTGGCACTAATCGTTGAAAGTAGGTTCTAGTTCCACCCAAATATTTACTATTGGGCAGAATAAGAGTGGCATTGACTATACACTCTTCCCTGGTGGCAGGTATGGTAAACTATATCATCCTAGGTTTTCTTTGCCATATGCGGTTTATAAAAATAGCACGAATTGTTTTGGCAGTTTGCGACAGCGCAATGTATTTGACGGCATCTTTGAACCCCACTGTGGGCCTGTTCACCATTTCGACAGCATTGCCCATATTCTAAACACAGCATCCGCGTTCCAGATTCGCCGTCATCCAATAGGCTGATGCGGGTCACCTGATCTCGTTTTCGTTACGAAAATCGCGGCACTGCTGCGAACAGTGTTGTTCCATTTTTAATTTACCGCAATTTTCTTTATAGTGTATATCTCGAAGATTCTGCGGTGCTGCATCCAGAACTTCAAGAGGTGAAAAGGCGCCTTTAAGGTATACAATTACCAGCGCCATGTTTGTGCGTCTGCGGTCCTTGGTCAAGCGGTGAGCGCTATTTGCGCTAGTAACCCAGCCTTCCGTGACAACACGTTGCGACTGTGAGAGTCCCCCCTGATGATTCAATGTTCCCTTGTTTAGAAAAAGCTAACATTGACCCAAGGTCGATCCCGACCTGAGAGTCGTTTGAAAGATATCGCCCGGACAGACAGACAGAGCTTCAAAGTCAAATCATAAACCCCCAAGACGTTTCGTCAAACGGAAACGTCTTTCCAACGAAATTCGAAGTAAACTGACGGGAAAAAGGATATATTTCACCGAGTAATTACTTAATGGCACTATAACTGATTAAAAATCGTACGCAGGTGCCATGCAGCGACAGTGATATTGTTAACCTGTACAGCTTGTTCCACAGTGCACGAGGACGTACAAAATTTTCCCTCAATAATTAAGGAGGCTCGTGTCTTGTTTGTTTCGTTAAAAGAAATGGCGTTGTCTATTCCTTCGCTGCATACAAGCAAGTGCTACATAGTGCTAAATGTTGCAGACTTTCAATCGGTGGTAGTGCCACTTTAACACAAAGCATTAACAAAATAGAAGTGGTATATATGTTTGTTAAACTATTGCTAGCATTTTCTTAACCCTTTCATCCCCGCGCAGTAGACAAATGGCAACAGCTTCAAAATGGTGCAAAAAGTGAGTCCCCAGGCACGCTAAGAGCTTTGTGAGGGATCCCCGGGGAAACCCCGAGAAAAGCTAGCCGCAACAGCCTAGTGGTTAGCGTCCTCATCTTCAAACTAGGTGAATGCCGGTTCGAATCCCGCAACTGACCCGACTTAAAAAAAAAATAACCAGAATTAATTTGGGCATGAAAGAGTTAAGCAGTTAAAGGGGGATAGCCACCAAATGACGGGATAGCGGTGAGCGCTATTTGCGCTAGTACGCCACCGTTCTGTGACGGCACGTTGTGACTGTGAGAGTTAATCCTCCCTGATGATTCAATGTTCCCTTGTTTAGAAAAAGCTAAAAATTGTAGCAGCACCCAGACCCACGTTGAGCCAAGTTCGATCCCGACCTGATAAGTCGTTTGAAAGATATCGCCTGGACAGACAGACAGACAGACAGCTTCAAAGTCAAATCATAAACCCCCAGACGTTTCGTCAAACGGAAACGTCCTTCCAACGAAATTCGAAGGAAACTGACGGGGAAAAGGATATATATTTCCTAGTTTTTAGTCTAGCCCTTACTTTCGACAAGCGAAGTAACACACAAATAAATTTCTTTTTACGAAACAAACAAGCCACGTGCCTCCTTTATTATTGAGTGTGTAAAATTGTATTACGTTGGTGCGCCCACGTTCACCAGGGAGCAAGCGGTAAAGTTAAGCCTAACGACATCACGGGTGCTTTTGTCTATATATCGACCGTTTTGAAACGCATATTTTGAACCGGTAGATGGGCGCCGTCGAGTGACAGTGATATCGTCAACCTTGACCGCTAGATCTCTGGTGCACGTGGACGCACCAGCATTACAAGCAGTAATGAAGGAGGCACGTGGCTCGTTTGTTGTGTAAAAAGAAATTTCTTTGCGCATTCCTTCGCTTGTTGAAATCAAGTGCTACATAGAACTAAACAACGGTAGACGGCGCGAGATGCTGCAGCTTGTCATTCGCTGAACAGGCACCTTTAAGTAACGAGCATTTCATCTCAATTTAAAGTTTGTGTAACAGAAAACTAGAATACTAAGCCTACTGCAAAAACTCTGCTGTTGGAAATCCGAGATAATTCTAATTCCTGTGGCTTGGTATTTAGGACGATATCGGTTTGCTGGTCATTTTCGACAAACGCCAACGCTGCCAAGAGACTTTGGTGCCACCTAAAGCTGAGAAGGTCGGTGGTGTGGCAAATAACAATTGAATTTTGGGGGTATGCCAGTCCGTTAGTCATCTACTGGGAAAACGTTGACTGGGGAGTGAGGATTTAGGTGAAGAGGGGGGGGGGGGACAATAAAGATGGAAGCGAATTGTGGTGGTTGCTTTACTGAATGCATCATCTTATGTGTTGTTTTTTTGGTAAACATTATTGGAATTGAAATCACAATACCAGCTATCGGATCTGGCGAAGATGATGAATCTGTGTTTCACTTCCGCTGTCATTCTGCCTTCAGATTTCATTCTTTCTTAGGACTGACTCGGAATTGACATTTACGAGAACTTAAATGTGGAACCAGTTCTGGCGAAAGATTTTCGTAGAAAAGTTAACAAAAACGTTTGAAACATGAATATTCTTAGCTATAATTAATTATTATAATAGTATAATAAATTTAGTGGCATGCGAAGCTGTCACTAAATTTATTATATATTATAAACTGGACCGAAAGCCAAATGGGCTCGAAAAGTGATAATAAATAGAGATGCAAACCTATTTACGTTGCCTTTTGGACTTAAATGTCAGACTGCTTGAGCGGGAATTGAACCCACGACCTTGAGGCCAAAGATCGAAGTCCTTTGCTCCTATGGTGCCTATCGACGTTTCCTTTTGGCCGTGTCGGTATAACTGAGCAATAGGACTTCAGACTTTGGTCTTAAAGGTCGTGGGTTCCATTCCCACTCAGGTAGTTTGACATTTAAGTCCAAAGGGCAACGTAAATAGGTTTGCTCCTCTAACCGTAGTAATCGGAGCGTCATGTGTGACAATAACAAAATAAAGGCACTTTCATCGATATTGGTCGCACTAAAGTCTTAAAGTCCACAAATCATAAAAAAAATATGAAAAAACACAACGTTTCGGAACCTAGGTGGGATCCGTTTCAAGTAATAAAAACAATACCACCTCCGTTAGACCTGTAAAAAAATAGTACATGTTAAATAATTTTGCTTTTATTACTTGTTTATAGATTTAGCCAGCCACCCCAAAAATTAGCTTTCCTACTCCTACACTATGGGTTCGCCAGTTGCTTGGTTTAGTAGTTCTAAACACAGCATCCAAGTTCCGGATACTCCGTCATCCAATAGGCTGATGTGGGTCACGTGATTTCGCTTTAGTTAAGAAATTTCGCGGTGCTGCTGCCAAGTGTTGTTCCTTTTTTTTTTTTTATTTACCGCTATTTTCTTTATATTGCTCGAAGATTCTACGGTCCTGCATCTATAGGCTAGGAATTGAAACGGTTAAAACGCGCCTTTAAGAACTCTGTTTGTAAGATTTTTAAGCCGTTAATGCAGGGTGATCCACAAAAAACTGACGACATAACATTTTCTAAGTCCAACTTTTCTAGTTAGCACCCCTCAGAACCAGGATAGGACAGAAATATTCCTGTTTCATTAGAATTGATTTCTGTCCTCTCCTGTGGTATATTCGCTTGCGCTTGAGCGTAGCCCTAGTGTGGGACTACTCGTGAGTATTCTTTTTAGATTCTCTTGGTTAAAGTAATTTTTCAGAGTTTTCTAGTCACACTTGAGGTCTTTTGAGTTAGGAAATCTTATATTATGTTGAAAAGAGAAGCTTAGAGTGCACAATGTCAACACAACCCGACGTTTCGAGCTAACCCCAGCTCTCGAATTTCAAACTGCGTGACTACAACAACTCATTAGTTGTCACGTTTAAAAAAAAAGCGGGCTACAAACCTCACATTTCAAACACTAAGATTCTTTAAAAAAGCAGATTGCTTTCTGGATATGAGAAGATGCGAAAACGTGGCAGTTGCAGGACACAATGAGAGCCCCACAATTTCATAAAATGTACGAACACATTTTAATTTTCGAAACTTGAGTTACTTTCTTGATCACCTACAAAGATTTACATTGACGTAAAAATACAAACTCTCGCACCCTACACCCTAAAAATAAAACCAGCAGTATTTACAAAAACTGGCAGAAACAAGCATAAAATAACGTACACAATTTGCTAACACGGCCTGTCATGCCGCCATCTTGGAGTCTTCAAGCATGCACCCACTGACCTTTACTTTTCCACCATGGGGAATGTGCTATAAACATCATGCCATTTTTCCATATGTACAACATTTTTTATTGTGTTTATACCTCTAAGCGTATTAGCTGCTATTGTATATGCCTCCAACAGCACTCTTATTTTTTCTATTGGTTCCCGGTAAATAATACTCGTACCACTTATATCCACCAAGTGCTTGTTGTCTCCACATGTTTCACAACCGCGTACGATTCCTGTGCTTTCATAATCGCATTAGCATGATCGTGTTTACGCGCTCCTAACGGCCTTCAACAAGTCCCACCATAGATGCTTCGGACACTCTTGGCACTTATACAATAAACCACATTGCGTGCATGATCCACCTTCGGATTACTAATTGACTCTGTCAAATTCAGGCTGGAGGGCACACATGTCCATTGCTACCCTGCAAACAACATCATGCCCACGCCAACACATTACTATTAAATCAAATCTATAATTTCACCAACTGTCATTAAACAAACCCAGACTAATTACACGATGAAGAGTCAAATGGGTTTATTCTGTTCCCCCAGATTGTTCTTACAGCTTGAGATCGTTGTTGTTTGACAGGATCTAAGAACACTTTAGCTTGGCTGATAAATTGAAAACTCACAAACAGTTGGTGTCATAGCTTGAAAGCATGGTACGTCCAACTCATTTCTAGTAAACATGTGAGTTGAGGGCTGTACGAAAAAAAAAAAATAGAAGAAAATTGGTGAAGAGGAAAGCGATAAAAAAAAAGTGATGGGGTGTGTTGCGTTAAGATACCTAACATCTACCTTGCTTCAATTGTTTTCTTTCTTTTTTTTTGTTTTGTTTTGTTTCTCTTTTTTCTTTTCTTGATTCTTTTTCGACCTTCTCGTTCTTAACTTCACCAGTTTCCTGTCATATAAAAGATGATGCCACTATTGATGTGGTTACGGACACATCAGCCTTCGTTGAATTCTTTCGACCTGGGAGTGAAAAACCATGTTTTTGACAAGGTTGTCATCGTGGTGCAGTACTCTGCTTGCCTCTGAGGCTTTTGTCGCAACATGATAAAACTGCTTCTCAGAAACCGCAAAATTCCACCGGGGGAACGGCGTTGATAGAATCAGGCTCACCGTTCTTGTGAAGTTTTAAAGTTGTGTGAAGATCAATGGATTTTTTTTCTTTTTCTTTCCTGGCTTTATTGTTTTGCCCCCCCCCCCAAAAAAAAATCTCTAGCAGTGAGTAAATGTTAGGTGGATGTTAACATTTGTACAAAATAAAACTAGGTTTGTACAAAACTCGACAAATATGCGTTGAATTCTGAAAATATGCTCAATTCAATGCATTGTGGAAAAAATTCGAATGCTTTAAGTATTTCAAATTTTTCGTATGAGGTCTTACCGAACAAGCTAGTGATGAACTTCAGAATCTCAGATTTTTGTGCGTTAAAAGGTAATTAGTTCTGAATTTAGATTTTATTTTAGTCAGTCAATTGTAGAAATAAAAATTTAGGCAGATTGATCTGTTCGTTTAAAGTATATCATATGATCAAACAATCGGGTCGGTAGAAACCTTCCAAAATGTTTTTTTCCACCTCCCTTTAACTCGTCCGAAATTTTTTTTCGTCCCCACCCCCTTTGAAGGGCTAGCATTTTTAAAGTAGCCCCCTTTCAAAAAAAATTCGTAGCATTTGCACACCCATTGTAGAGAAGACCCCCCCCCCCCCCCCCAATGCAGTTTCATTCCAAATCCCAAAAACAATTTTTAAACAACATATTGGTAAAGTGAAATTCAGGGGTCGCAGCCAACCTATAAAAAACATATATTTTAATTTTGAACCTATATTTTTGCTAAAGTGACTATATATAACGTACCTTTATTTTTATAAGCTGGTTCCGGAGCGATGTGGTTTTGAATTGCAATCTTGTTTACCTTGTAGTTTTTAAACGAAATCGGCGCCTTTTCGTGGAATCCCGAGCGTATGGCACTAAAAATGTGGTTATCGACAGAGTACCCCTAAAAACACGTAAACACCCGGGGGAAAGTAATTGACGACGAGTCGCATACCAGAAAAAAACAAAAACAAATCGTTATTATTATCAGTATTTTAAAAATTACAGAATAATAATAATAATAATAATAATATCTCCTGATGTAATCCTGGCCTGCAGTTTGGGCAACGTTATGGCTACTCAATCATATTCCTGCAGTTTTCCGATATAAACCATGAGAGCGTCTTGTCAACACGCGTATTTCGTACGATTGAGTATAGTATAAGTATGATCGTTTTGATGAATAGGTACTCCAAGCAATTTAATAATTCTAAGCTAGTTTTAATTGAGACAGAATGATTTTGTGGGCAGCCAATGAGAGGCATTACGTTACGACAAAGTTAATTAAATTACGATAAAGTTTATTTATCGTAATTTGAGAGTAGGAACTTGAAAATTACACACTTGATTTAGGCCTTTCTTTCGGGTTTCGTGCCGAGGTTATTCACATGGGGTTTTTCTTAAAGGGCAATTCCATCCATTTTGACAAGCATGTTTGACTTTTGGATCACTTACACAATAACTAAACACAAGAATTGCGGTAAGAATACGTTACTTACGTCCGATATAACAATTTAATTACTGCATCAACAAAACACGACACGGAGATCGCCATTGTTTTGCAGGAACGCTCAGAAATTAATGCCGACAGATGTCACTTTTCGATTTCGGCTCGCAGCCGATTGAGATAGATGTATTGACTGTGAGGAGCTCAAGCGTCTGACGGCCTTAGCTGTCCGACAGTTGTAGTGGCCAGCTAAGGCCGTTGGACGCTTGAGCTCCTCACAGTCAATACAGCTATCTCAATCGGCTGCGAGTCGAAATCGAAGAGATCCGTCTGTCGGCATTAATTTCTGCGCGTTCCAACAAAACAATGGCGACCTCCGTGTCGTGTTTTGGTGATGCAGTAATTAAATTGTTATACCGGACGTACGTAACGTATTCTTACCGCATTTCTTGTGTTTAGTTATTGTGTAAGTGATCCAAAAGTCAAACATGCATGTCAAAATGAATGTAACTGCCCTTTAAAATCCAAGATATTACTTGCTGGTTGATGCTATAAAGGTAACGATTGTAAGCATAGAATTTTTTATGAACTCCTTTTCCACAATCCGTTCTGTTTTCTTCTAACTTCATTTTATATGTTCTTCAGACCGAGGAGCCGGTCCCACACAGCACTCTGTGTGCAGTGGGGTTGCTACGTTAGGTGGGGCCGATGGCAAATTAGCCCCTGTGGGGCCCTCTCCTTAATGTACAGGATGGCCCATGAGAAACGCACGATGTGAAAAATTTCTAAGTACACACTTTTCTAATTTAGTTTATTTTTGTTATAGGCCTAGTGAAAACAGGGACCACGTCTTCGTATTCCAGTCAAGTGTTCCCTATTTTTACTTTAAAAAAAAAAACATGACGAAAAATTTGGACGTAAGAGAAATTTTTCAGCTTGTTTGTTTTTTATGGGCCACCATATTTTTTTTAATGATAGAAGGATGGACGGACGGGGAGGCTAGAAATTCATTTTTTAAATGTAGTTTATATCAAATTAAACAAAATTATAGTGTACTAGAAAAGAGTTTTATTTTTTTTTAATCTAGATTTTTTTTCGTTTTCGGGCCCCCTAAAGCTGGGACCGGTGGCATTCTGCCACCCTTGCCACCCTGTAGCTAAGCCGCTGCCAGTGTGTTTTTCTTCAGCAACGACACTGTCTCCAGTCTCACTTTCAACTTTCACCTAGAATTCACTTCTAATATAACGGCGCTCAAGTAGCCTACCCTGAAATTCTTCGCCCTGAAATTTTACTTGCAACTTGACTCACGGCTTTCTTGTGTTATTTGTAAGTGTTTTTAATTACTATTCTTGATAATGGCACTGAGATGAACCGAAACCTCTAGTTGTAATGCATATTTGCGCATTTTCCGGCTTTTACATTGTAACATTCTACAGGTGCTTTTTAAATTTAATTTAATTTCACCAACACTGGCACGACGCAACAGTTTGGGAACGTAAGTTTTCTAAAACTTGCAACGCTTCAATGAAAGGTTCTCCACTCCTGCACAAATTCGAGGGTTAAAAAGGTAGCCAGCAGGAAAATGTTGGTCGATTTAAAGCTTAAAATGCCCCAAGCTGCACTCCTCCACCTCGTCTGGTTCCCAACTTGTCAGCGATTCAATTTTAAAAAAATGGTTCAGACTGATCAGCTTGACCGAAAGCAAATGTATGTAGGAAGGACCATGCAGTATTTTTATCGATTCCCACCTATCCAGACAATTATTACACAATTACACTATTTTTTGCATTTTTTTGTGCAATTGTGCATTTTTTTGTGCATTTTTTGTGCAATTGCAGGCAAAATCATGAGTGGTTAGGATATACGAAATTTGTTTTACATATTTACAAACTTTGTTTACCTTTATATGGTTGTACTATTTTACACTCTTTTTCCAATTCAGCGCATTATTCTTGGTTTCTCAATTTATTTGTTGATATATTTAATGTATTTAAATATTTATGGTTTCCATGTTTTTGTGAACTTTGGGTTGTACAGTCTGTACGGCGCAACCGCAATGCTTTTGTAAAGCAAAGTGATAAAGAAATGTATACCGGAATCGATATCGGTCTACCCTTAAACCATGCGCAATGGCTGTTTGCCGTGACGTCACCATGAGTTAGCCAATGACGAACGAGAACAACGGCTGTTCGGCCGTCTGATTGGACTAGCCCAGTCACGTGATATGCATGTCACAGCAAACAGCCATGGCGCGTGGTATAGGTGTCATTAAGATGTGCAGCTCAGCCCATTTAATTTAAAACGGTTTTTTTTTATTTTACAAAGTTAAAGAAAAACCCAACCTCTTTCATTACACAAGATCAAAAGGTCTACTTTACACGTATATGTTTTTTTTTGTGTGCAATCAATAAACTCGCCTTCTCGTTGTGTTGTTTCTCTTTTTTTGGCTCTTATAGCCAATAGCGCTTCAAAACAGTGACGCAAAAAACCTCTGTTGGGGGGGGGGGAGGGGGCAGGGCGCAGAATACAGCTCCATCTCTTGTCCGATTGGTTTTTCCCTCTTTCTATTCTCTGCAGTTTTATTTTTTTATATTTTTATTTTACTTCTTACGGCTCATGCCTTCCCGAGTGACATCTTTAAAATTGGGAGGCTTTTTTATTTTTTATTTTATTTTATTCTATTTTTTATTCAGGAGATGAAGTGGATGGGATTTTTTTTTTCCTCCTCACGTTTTTTTTTTTTTTTTCACCCGAAACTTGATCAACCCGAGTGGAAATCAAACCAGATTTTTAAACACAGGAAAAGGAAGCGAAAAGTAGGGCATCGAAAAGTTTAATTTTGTTCACTCGCGAGACGCAAGGTAAACTGAAAGCTCAGTTTTACTGTTTGGTTTTTTTTTTCGTCACTCATTTTATTTTCTTTCGGTTCTTTTTTCGTGAATGTTCTACAGTTAAATACACACAAAAAAAAATTGGGCAAATGAAAAGCCTCTCGGTTTATTCTTTATTCCCAAACTGGCAGCGGTCCCTGAATTATTAATTGTTTACGAACAGGTCCAAGTATACGGGTAAATAGAAATTCACGCAGTGGCGAAGGCTCAAGTGGGCCATTTTTGTAATTAAAACTAGCGTAAGAGACGTGTAAGGAATTTACTTTTTAAAGTACCATTCACGATGATGTACAGCGAAGAGAATTGAAACTGTGGTAAAGAAGACAAGCATGGTACGTTTACTAAAATATGGCACAGCTGAATGAATAAATACAGATGCAAACCTATTTACGTTGC